>KK116219.1:624637-636952 GCA_000611955.2 Stegodyphus mimosarum
TGCATATATGCTATTTTTGGTAGTCATACAGTGGTTCCCAAAAGCGTTCATACGCTTTAAGAATTTGTAGAAAAAGTCCTTGAATTAAAATATAGAGGCCAATATTTTTTTATTAATCTCCCTTTGATTTTTAATTATAATTCTACTAAAATTAGCTATCTAAATACAAAATTCATAACGCTGCCCCCCTTTCCAAGGACTGCACTTCCTGGGCAGTACAATCCCTGACAGGAAGCTATGCTTACAACTAAAGCATCAATGCAATAATAAATATTACAATACAATAACAAACAATAATTGCAATATGTAACTTAAAATAAGTGAAATACAAATCAATAAATGAGTGCATAAATTTACAAATTTAGAAACAAAAAGGACCATGATCGCCATAGTAAGGAGCTAGTCTGTCATAATGAAAAACTTTAGGCTTTGAATTCGATGACTTACGAATTCAATTCAAACTACGATGTTATTCAGCCTGTTTAGGACTATATAAGGACCATTTCAAAGTGACTGTAGTCCGTCAAATCGGATTCCACAATCACACCTTGCCTCCTTCATTGAACTGACATCTTGTAGCTCTCATGTCGTATAGGGACTTCATCTTCTTCATTGCCAAGTTGATTTGCTCTTACGCAAATTTGTGCATCATTTCAAACCGTGGCTGGAGATCTAGGATGTCCTCCTCAGATGATGAAGGCGCATCCAGAGGTTGACCAAACAAGAGATCACAAGGCAGACGAAGGTCACAACCGAAGAGCATCTGAGATAGGGAACAGTCGTTAAGTCTCATGGACAGTACTGCAGTAAGCCAGCAAAAATAGACATAACTTCTCGTCTCAGTCCTGTTGGTTTCTGGAAACCACCAATGAGAGGTTATTAAGGATGGTTCGATTAAAACTCTCTACCATGCCGTCTGACTGAGGATGTAAAGGCGTCATTCGGGTTTGCTGAGTAGCTTGCAGAGCTCTTTGGCTACAGCTGATGCAAAATTTCTTCCTCAGAATGCAATTGAAGAGGCACTTTGAACCCGAAAATCCAATGCTGTATGATTACCTCTGCTACTGTGACAGCCTCTTGATCAGGAAAAGGACACGTTTCAGGCCAATTGATGAAGTAAATCAATTGGCCAGCACTTTGGTTTCTTGTCACTAATATTCAATCTGAAAGCACTGACTTGTCTGTTTAAATCGTCCTTTTTTCTTAGATGCTCTGGGGTGTTCTGCAGTTCCTTTAAATCCACACTCAAGGGATTTATATTAGAATATTGTGCTTACATCACTCATTTCAGGTTCCCATCACTGTTGTTGCATTCCTACTATTATTGGTAGTCATACAGTGGCTCGCAAAAGTGTTTGTACGCTTTAAGAATTTGCAGTAAAAGTGCTGTAGTTCGGAATTGAATTTAAATATAAAGCCCCATATTTTTCCATTAATATTCATGCGATTTTTAATAAAACTAAACTTTTTTCTTTTAATACTGACTTATTTTCTTTTTCTAAATTTGAAAAATGTAAGAACGCATAGATAAAACAAGCCACAAAAGTGATTATACACTGAAACATTTTCATAAAATTTCATAAATAAAATTGTCTGCCACTTCTTTTTTTTTTTTTTTTTTTTTATTTTTATCTTTTTTTTTTTTTTTTTTTAATTTTGCATTTTGACAATGTTTAAAAATTCACTTGGCTTTATTCTTTGCTTGCTTACTTTGCTATATATTATTTAACATTTAAAAATAGGTCATAGTCGGAAGAAAGCAAGAAGTATCATTAGACAATTCATCATTTTTTATCATAAGGGTGAAAAATCGATCCGGGATACCACTAAATTAGTAAATTTATTCCATTCTAGAATGCAGTACGTGATTAAATGCTTTAAAGAAGAAAATCGGATAAAAAATAAAGTAAGAAGAGATCTTCAGCAAAGTTAACTCAACATGATCAGACATTTATTGTTAGAAAATTAATGAAAAATCCATGTTTGACTGCTATAAACATTTCTACAGAATTTACTGAAAAATGTTCTACTCCAATTTCACCTGAAACTGTTCGATAAGTACTCAGATCAGCTGGATTACATGGGTACTCTCCTCGAAGAAAAGTTTTTGTAAGTGCAAAAAAGAGGAAGCTTATTCTTTCCTTTGCAAAATCAATGGTAAATAAGCCCAAGGCATATTGGAACCATGTCTTATTTGCAGATGAAAGCAAATTTAATATTTTTGGTTCTAATGGCCATATGAAGCAGAAAAAAATGAGGAACTTGATCCCCAAAACTTGGTTGGAACAGTAAAGTTGGAGGTATCCTTATGTGGAGGTGCATGTCAGCATTAGGATTAGGCAATTTAATATTTATTGATGGCATCATGAACCATGCTCTGTATTTAGATATTTTAAAAGATAATTTTAAATTATCCATCAAAAATTTGGGTATTGGAAAAAACTATATTTTTTATGAAGACAATGATCTTAAGCATAAGGCTCTCAAAGTTTATCTTTGGTGTGTTTATAATTGGTTCTGTAAACACCACCTCAGTCATTAGATTAAAATCTGATAGAATATATTTGGGGAGAATCAGAGATCAGAGTATGAAGACACAACATAAAAATGAAAACTGAACTAAAAGAGATGCATTACAAAATACCAACAGAAATACTACAATATTTACTAGTATATGCAGATTTCTTTCAAGTGTACGAAGGCTTTTTTGAGATAACTTTTCTGTTACTTTTTTATTACTGATGTTCCTAAAAAAAAGAGTTTTACTATGCTCATAAAATAACTAATGTGTTTTTGCTAAGAGAAATTTATAGATGTTACTAAAAAATTCTTAAATACTAATTTTTATTAATGAATAAAGCAATATCTCACTGAAACTCGTATGTGTATAAACACTTTTGGGAGCCAATACACATGCTAAACAGGGAATTTATTATATATATAGATTTACAAAAACTAAATAATATTTCTAGAGTTTCAATATTAAAATCGTGTCATTGAACTTAAGTTCATGGTGATGTTGTGGCATTTTCACTATCAGTTTTTACTAAAACTATCAGCGGTCACCATGTTAGTTTACTCTTTAGAACTGTACCTGTAAAACCTTTAAAACCAAATTTTAATAAGCTCTTTATCAATTTTTTTGTGGACATTTCAGAAATGTTGAAGAAATTTAGCAAAAAGGATGGTTATTTTCCGAAAACTTATTTGCACAAACAATATAACTGATCACAAAACAAGTACCACTATTACATTGCATCATGTAATTTCTACACTATTCTACAGTTTTATTCGAACTTAATAGAATTTTTCACAATTCAGTGTGAGCCAAAATAAGAGGAAAATCTCTGTCTACCTGAGATTTTGAAAAAAACTAGCCCCTTTTCCCAAATAAAGCCTCTTCACTCTGCATAAAGCCTTGGCAATGCTGAGTACTTTAGCTAATTAATACATACTCAACATCAGACATGAAATCTCAAATATCAATTTGCAATTATTTCATTCAACTTATATTCCAACTCACGTATTGCAAACTTTCCTTATTCCTTAGAATGAAACATTTTCTTTCACAAATGATCTGATTGCAAATCAGAGTTCTAACTGAATCTGAACTAGAGCATTTTACATATTAAATTTAAACAGTATACTTATTAATGACAAATCTTACGTTTTAAAAGTGTTGTTTGATTTCTAAATTAAAGCTGGTAGAAATGATAAAACTGTTTAGATATGTTAGAAAGTATGTGCATCAGTGGCCACACATACTTTCTAATGTATTTAGTGTTAGTAAGTACTAGTACTTATATAATGATGTGCATATACACTGTAACAATAGATGCACACTTTTACTGTTGATTTTGATAGTTTGTGTGCAAAATCAGGTATGAAAGAAATGAAAATATTGTAGCTCAGGATTTCATAATGGGCAGGATTAAACAATAAAAAGGGCTGGCTTTTGCCAATCCCTGTTCTAGACAGATTTCTAAAAACTTAGAGCTTTTGACCTAAGAGTTCTTGGCCACTTGAATCAAAATTAACATTATTATTGTTCAGTGTGAACCTTGTAGATATCTGACATTGAACAGCGACAGTTAAATTTAGTGACAGCTTCATCAGCACCAGGGTTATTTATAAGAATGTTCACTGATTATGGTGCAGGGAAATATATGTGTTGAAGCACATAACATTTGTCCCACTAAATGATAAGTACAACATGTCATTTGAAGGTTTATAGGAAAGCCTTGCAAACAATTAACTCATTAATTAATGTAGCATTTTTCAAAAATCGTATGCAAAAGAAATAATTGTGATGCCTTTGTCAGTTAGTTCAAATTTGGGAGGGGGGAGGAAGTAGAAAATCTTGTCATGGAATTTGTGATAGTTAGCTGTTGCTTTATAAAATTTTAGATATTTTTTCTGTCAACACAGTAGATCATATATTTTCCTTAATATACTGATTCCTTTTTAAAAAAAAAATTGAAATTGTTGAAAAAAATCAAAGAGAAACTATTTTACTGTTTGTTTAATATTGATTTTATAAAAAACCTTATAAGTACACTAATCCCTAAAATATCATTTAAAATTAGCAATGTTTTAGCATTTTAATGAAACTTTTGATTGTATTATATGAATGTTGAGGCCTGCTATGTGTTTCTTCAATATGGAGGCTGTCTTTTTTTTAATCCATTTATTATTATTATTTTCTGATTTAAAACATTTAACACTGCAGATTTTAGACAAAAAGATTTTAGACATAATATTAAACAGGAAGGTGGTTAACTGATTAATCGCTTACTTATAAATAAATAAATAGAACATTAATTTAACCTTCTCCTTTAATGGGTTATAGCGCATATAGAATTTGCATTATATGATGTTTTTGATTTGCTTACTAAAATACACTCACGTTTGTGAAAATTGCAACACCAAGAAGGAATCGTCATAATTGAATGCAATTTAATACACAGTTGAGTGGTAGTGGTACAAATAAATGATTAAATGTTCAAAGCAAACAAACAAGAGATCAGAATCAGTATTTTGTGTGGCCACCACGCGCCGCAATAAGTGCTGCTACACGACGTGGCATGGAGTCAAACAAAGTTTGAATGTCTGACTGAGGAAGAGCATTCCATATCGTTTGTACGCGTACCCAAAGTTCGTCTGCAGACGCAACAGGACGAGGATCACGAGCAAGACGCCGACCAATGACATCCCACACATGTTCAATTGGCGACATATCCGGGGAACACGCAGGCCAAGGAAGAAGCTGTACCTGCTGCGCTGCAAAGAAGGATTTAACAATCCGAGCAGTATGAGGGCGGGCATTGTCCTGTTGAAATACAGCGCCTGGCAAGCTTTGAAGGAAGGGAACAGCTTCGGGCTGTAGAACTTCACGGATATACCGGTTGCTGTTCAGATTGCCCACAATTCGTAGCAATTGAGATCGTCTATGATATGCTATGGCGCCCCAGACCATAACTCCGGGTGTTCGTCCACTGTGGCGTTCGATAATGCACTCCGGAAGGTGGCGTTCACCGGCATAGCGTCTGACACGAATGCGGCCATCATGGTACCACAAATTAAAGCGGGATTCGTCAGAAAACACGACATGCTGCCAATCAGCACGCCAGTCTCTATGCTGATTGGCCCATTGTAGCCGCAGGCGGCGATGGTCGTGCGTTAGGGGGATCCTGTATAAAGGAGTCCGTGCGCGCAGTCCACACTGCAGCAGACGTCTACGAATTGATGAAGCACACAATGAAACACCTGTAGCTATTGACCACAGTGCTGCCAATTGTCTAGAGGAAGCTGTACGGTCCGTCCGCGCCATGCGGACCAGGTGTCTATCATCGCGAGCTGACGTCACATTTCGGGGTCCACTCCCGGATTTCCGAGTTGTCCGACACTCGTCCGTCCACTGCTTCCAAACGCGCATCACTGTGCTGCTGTTACGCTGCACACGAGAGGCTACTGCACGATACGACAATCCAGCTTCACGAAGGCCGATGATTCTCCCTCGTTCAAACTCTGTAAGTTGTTCAAATCTCGCTCTCTTTCGTCGACGAGGCATAAGTACAGATTGAGTTAACGTTTACCACTAGCAGATAACCACCGATAACCATACACGCCTCGCTACAGCCGTCTATTTATTCAGATCCATCAGCCGTTCAGAGGGCGCTGCTCAGCATACGCATGCGCTACGGATTTGCAATTCTAATCATTTGCATATCATGCGCTACTTTGCATTTCCTGAAAATTTCAGCTCACTCGCGTAAGTCCTTCATGGTGTTGCAATTTTCACAAACGTGAGTGTATATTTTGACTAGAAGTTAATAGAAGCATCATGCTTATAAGTGTTTATTATGGTATTTTATTAACTAGTAACTGAACTCTAAACTTATTTAAATATTTGTATGGATAATATCTAGTACACATTAAAAGTAGTACAAAAAATTCCCAGTTGCAGAATTCATCACTTTTTTGCCTCCCGCAATTTATGTACAATACCTTTATGAATGAAACCCACTATTATACTTGCCATTTAAAAATACCTTCTCTGCATACTTCTCTATTGTAGAAAAGCATTCAAAGTTCTATACAACATAAAATTCACAAAAATTGAAAGTGCAATGTTAACACAGTCCCTTAGAAAATTATAGAAAATTAATGGGGAAAACAACCAAGGTGAAAAACATTTTTCAAAAACAATTATTTTTCAACACATTTCTCTAAAGAAATGGGTAGATACACCAATAATAAACTTCGAAACCTTAAAAAGATTCATATATATAAAATTAAAAGTTCTGCACTTACTTCACACATCTGCAGCTGAAATATCTTCCTTTCTTTCTCCATTTCTTCTGCAATCTATACATGACAAAATTGCTTTTACAACATGCCCTATATATGGAATCATTTGTATTTACGATTAATTTACAAGTACCAACAGACTGAAAAGCCAAAATTAAAACTGGGTGACTATGATTTACTCATAAGCCTTAAGGGTTAAAAATTCAAAATGAGAGAATAACCGCTGAAGAGGAAAATGATTCGAAATGAGAAAATAGCCCCTGAAGAAATATAATACACAAATAACATAAATGTCCAAATGATAAATATCATACCTTCATATTACTTTCATTTGTTTAGACTATAAAAATCTCTACCACAAAAGTTTTGCACTGAGCACACCAGGTAAACAACCACTTGTTACCTTATTACATAAAGTATGACTTATTAAAAGCTAATATTTTTTGAGTTCCCTGATATGCTAAAACAAACTGCCAGTTCTTTTACTTTATTTTGATGAAATGATAAAATCTATGTTTATCTATATCAATAAAAGCAAGAAATAAAGAAATACAAATTAGAGCTCAAAAATGACTAACTTTTCTTTTCTTTAACTTCTTCACTTACTTGCTTCTTTTAAATGAAGAATAAAAACTCTACTACTGTTTCATATCAATTAACTAATGATATATTGTAGAATCTATAACTGGCTGGCACAAATAATTATTTGTGGCGTTTCAGGTACTATCAGATCACATTTTGATGTAATAATAATAAAGTTTTAGAATTAAGACCTTTAAAAATCTGTATCATTCTAAATTGAAAGACAGATACTTCATTTCATTTTTCCTAAATTACCTGTATCTTACCTTTATAAACTTAGCCCATTTATAAAAAATATCAAAATACTTCAGAATCCTGCACTGATGCTGGGCAATCCATTGATCATCATCTGTGTGTGCAAGTACTACAGAGTTTCTTAAACTGTGGGTCGCCAAAAATTTTAGCAGTTTTGTATTTCTTTAACTTATTATAATAATTTTACAAATACAAAATATTTTTACACAATGTATCTGAAAATAGATAAAAATGAGATAATACAGACAAAGAAAAAACGAAAACGTTTTATGCATTCTTTTCATAATATAAACGTTCAGTTTACTTGCTTTCCACGTGACGCTGTCATTTATTTCCTCTGTTACTTATTTAAAATTTTCACATCGTTCTGTGTCTTAAAATTAGAAATTAAAGTCAATGACTCAAAACTCCAATGGTTATCAGAGTAGAAGAGAAAAAATTGACAGTTTCACTCACATGTGTTTCAGATTTCCACGATACTTACGGGATCCCATAAAATTTTTGTAAATGGGGTCCTGGGGTCACGAAAAATATCTCAGTGATTAAAAGGAGTCGCGACTAAAAAAGGTTTAAGAAGCTCTGATCTACTATAATAATTGAGTACCATTTGATATTTTTCTGCATGCTGGTTAACTGTGATGTCAACCAATCAGGGAGTGGAGAAATGCTCGCAGATAAAGGCTGGGCAGCCCTGTTCTTATAGCAAGGGGGGGGGAATTAAACTATGATTAAACAGTATTAACTGGATCTAGTATTAGCCAATTTGTCTATAAGAATGACTTTTTCATATTTGGCATATTCAGCAGCTAAATTAAATTATATCTGGGCCATTTATTATCATGGCAGTACTTAATTTAAAGTTGAATACTATGAAAACTGCTTTATAGAGTATTCATGCAGCATTAACATTTTCAGCTTTTTCTTATTTTTTGAGATGTGAATGCTTTTGCACAATTCCAATTTCTTACTTATCTACCCATCTGGCATTAATTTAAAATGTTTACAGAGCTTTTCAATATTTTACAGGTCTCTTGTTAAAACATCTCAGGACTTGATGTAATGTGTGTGAAAAAGATTGTCAGCTTCAAATATACTTATTATGCAAATAAGAAAAATTAGCAGTTATACTTATTCATCTTAATGGGCAAATAATTCTCTATACATATGCTTTCAATAAAAAAGCATTCACCTTAAGTTAAAAAATATATCATTATATGATTCAATATACATTTTCACCTGACATATTTAAACCATAATTTATATCTTATTAAATGTTTCACAAAGTACATAAATTAAAATTGTTCATCTTACAAAGTATAAAAGAAAGCTAGGCACATATATACTACTAGATACAACGAATAATATAAGGAATAAGCATGGCTTAACAAGAAACTTTAATTCAAATATTATACATTAAAAACACCCAAATGTACACATTAGAAAGCCATAGTTTCATACATGATAAAAACTTAGTTATCAGTTTTTCCCTATTTTTTGAGATGTGAATGCTTTTGCACAATTCTAATTCCTTACTTATCTACCCATCTGGCATTAATCTAAAAGGCTTACAGATCGTTTCAATGTTTTGTAGGTCTCTTGTTAAAACACCTCAGAAGTTGACGTAATGTGTGTAAAAAAGATTGTCAGCTTCAAATATACTTATTATGCTATTATGCAAATAAGAAAAATTAGCAGTTATACTTATTCACTTTAATGGGCAAATAATTTACTATACATATGGTTTCAATAAAAAAGCATTCACCTTAAGTTAAAAATATATTATATGATTCAATATACATTTTTGCCTCACATATTTAAACCATGATTTATATTTTATTAAATGTTTCACAAAGTACATAAATTAAAATTGTTCATCTTACAAAGCATAAAAAAAAGCTAGGCACATATATACTACTAGATATAACCAATAATATAAGGAGTAAGCAAAAATGTATTAAATGATATAATATACCAAGCATGCCAAACTCTGGGGTTCGTGAGCTACTTGCGACCCTTTGCTCTCTGAAATGTGACTTGTTTTGAATAAATATAGTTTAACTTTTTAATACAAATGGGATTTGAAAGAGAAATGCAATGCCACATTTCTTTATTAATTGTTAATTTAATTTCTTATATTATGTACGTAAATATTTTTTTTTATTTTAATGCTAATTCTTAGCAACAGTTTTAATATATTATCATTTTAAATGATATTTATCAATTTAATTACATTTGTAAAAAAAAAAAAAAAAAAAAAAAAAAAATCAAAACATTCATAAACATACGGATCGAAACTTTTGTACACAAATTTATCTTAAAATTGTTAAATTTAGTACTGCATAATAAAAGAAATCATATCTCAAGAAGAGAAAGAATGTTTCCGATGCAATATTTTATGAACTCTTCATTCTCAAAAATGAAATAATTTTGAAATGTTAATGTTTCAATAAAGGCAGGCCTCATGCCCTATTAAAAAGTAGGGAAGGATTTAAATGATACACATTTCTCAATGAATCGAAAAATATTTCCCTAAAATGTAAATCTGCATTAAAAATGGAAGTCATAAAAAACAGAAATGTCAAATGAGTAAAATTAATGACCTATTGCCAATCTGGGCTAAAATTAAGGATTTTTAAGAAGAAAAAATCATTTCAGAAAAATCTAAGAATTTTCAAGTACTTTTAAGCACCAAATGAACCCTGGAAAAATAGTTATAAAAAGCAGTACAAAGAAACAGTTACAAAAATACCTCAGCAGGAGATATTTCAGTTCGAATCAACCCAGCTTCTTTAGCTTGCTGCTTTTTTTCTTTTTCTATTTTTGTTCTAAAAGTTAAATAAATAACAACCATTTTATTAAAGCATAAAAATTGTGTTCATATTCATCTGGAACTCCAATAAAAAATAAACTACTCATAATATTATGAAAATGGTAATAGTATAACTTACATTTTTGTCTCATAATCCTTCCAAGCTTTATCAAATGGCCTTTTTAAATCCTACAATAATAAAATATGTATAATAAAATATTTATAACTAGAAGACAAATGTCTTATTAAAAATGCTAAGAGATAAATGGCACAGAATAACAGATTCCTTACCAGTCAAAGAATACTGAAGGTTAGTATTAACAATTTTAAACAAATGCAATATTTGAAAATGTATCTATACTATGCCCATATTTAAAGCATTAAATACAAGACCATTCAACTTCCACTTTTCTAATATTCTTAGAAGTCAAAATATTGTGTTCAAACTGAATTCAAATTTATGCTGCCTCAACAGAATTAGGTTGGGGCCAAATTTGTACATGATTATTGGCATACATATGGATAATAAATATTTCAACTCTTCATACAAATATACCTTTTCTAGTCTTTCATATGGCCCATGATCCTAAACATCAAATTTCATTCATAAATGAAAGAGAATTTAAAGGAATTTCTTCCATGTATATATATATATATATGAAATAATAAAAAAAAAGTCTGAAGCAATGACCAGGAATTTTAACATCGTAGAAGTGTTGATCCATAACGAATAGTAAATTGGAGGTGAAGGCAGATTAAATCTTCATTTTTTATTTCCGCTTGTTCTGGCCAATCAACTTGGCACATGAAATGTGCCTATTCCAAAATAGCTCACATTTTAGATTAATTTTCAGTAAGAAAGAAGAAAGTAGCAGACAGCAGTCCAACTAGACCAAAGCGTAAAGAGCAAGTGCGTTACGTTCAGGGTGAAATCCCAATTCAGACTGAGTTAGTTTTGGTTTACAATGCATTTTGATTGAATGTTAATACTTCTGTAAAATTATTATTCGTTACTTGATTTTTAGTTCCATTTACATCATCAGAATTATGTAAGTGCCATATGACATGGATCAATCTAGAAATGACGCAGTGCGTAGAGAGGTTATTATTTTTAGAATTGAGAAGGGAAATTTACGTTGTTAATTTAATCTTAGACATATTCTTACATATATATATATATATTGTTATGGATTTCATATTTAATTTACTGTTTTTTGTAGACTTGTAATTAAAATTGTTTTATTTTCCTATGCAATGCAGTGTGTGATGAATTTTAAGAGAAAGCTATGCTGGAAAAGTAAAAATACAAAAACCCGTGTGCTTAGCATTTAATATATAGATATTTTGTAATTGTATTCTTTTGTTTTCCAAAAACCTCGAGAAAATAAAAATTAACCAGAATGTTCTCATACATGATTAAAAAAGCTTTACAAAGCCGGAGAAAAACATCTCACTTCAGTTGTTTAATTATTTTGCTGTTGTTCACTTTAGCTAATTCCTGGTGAGATCGGATTGGCTTTCTCTGCACTTTGAATTGTGTTCCATTGAATGTTTAGTAATTTAATATATAGCTACTGTGTGATATTGTACGAATATCTGTGAGGAAAACTTTTAATATTTTGTTTAATTCCTTGTGATAAGAATAAATTAAATAACTTTTCATCAGACTTGTGCATTCAATTTATTAAGAAACCGTACGCACGCAACAATATATTGCTTTGACATTATAACTACTTTCAAAATAAGTATATTAAAAAAAAAACTGTTTTGAAAATTAAAAGAGAAAATTAATAAGCAGAGTTTGTAAGGTTTTAGTTAAACTAACCAAGTTTTATTTTAATTTAAATCTTTTCTATCTC
>KK116220.1:0-35440 GCA_000611955.2 Stegodyphus mimosarum
ATCTTTTCAATCAACTGGTTTCTTTGATCACAAAGATCATCAAGCTTTTGTTCTTTACTATAACTTTCACTTAAAGGTTTATTTATTGCGCCTTCAATTTTTGTCAAAAGATTACAAAAAAGCTGTCTAATGCAGTTTCGTTTCTGCCTTAACCTTTCTACTGTTTTCACCATGTTTGCATAAACTACTTCTGTTTTCAAAACTAAATTTCAAATCAATTTACAACAACTAAATAATCAAATCACCACTATAAATTCAAAATTTCCTATCACATACAAATTCATAACACTTCAAGACTGAATCTAAAGGGACCTACCTCAATTCCATGGTCGTAAATCAGAAACTTTCAAAACAAAGGAACATTATTCAAAACAAAACATTCCATCAGAAGGTCAGCGTTGGTTTCATCACGTCCGGCTCACCACAAATTGTGGTGTCATCGTTTTGAAGTGTTGAGTCATTTATTTTACAGTAGTTGTCTTTGATTATTTATTGAAAACAATAACAAAACATGATTTAAAACAAATATTAATATCTTACGCGGAACAGTGCCGGATCAATTTATACATCTTATCATATCATCGTTCAGTTCCGTTCTGACTCTATTTTCCCCCCGTCGCGGGAAAAACAAACAGCAGTTTATCCCTTTAGGGAATTATAGTTGGAACAGTGGCAATAAGGTAAAATCCGCCGATGCAGAAATCAATTGGGAAGTCTTTAAATAAATCAATAAGCAAAGTAAGTAAAATAATAGGCCAAGATTTACAAATTAAAAAAAGTTAAAAATCATAATGTTTACCCCGTTTTACCGAGTCATGTGGCTCAACCGAGAATAATTTGTGGGACACTGTATGAAAACTATTGAGCAGGAGATGAATTGAAATACGTTATTTATTCTTATGACCTTTCAAGGAGTGAAATTTCATTAAGGCAACACAAGGGAAAAGGACTGTTGTGTTCCCTGAAAAAATGAAGAGAAACACATGTTTTTCATGCATAACGTTTCATTATACGGCTGCTAAGTATTCTGACGTTTCACCTATAGACTATTGCAGCTTTAGTCTCTGAAAGGAGCTCCTCCTAAACTCAAACCCACCGCGATCGATGGGCTAAGTAGTGGAAGAGAAACGGAAATCAATGTCCCTTGAAATTTTATAGAAAGCCCTTCTAGCATGAAAATCATCATGCAAACTTCTAGTCTAGAAATCAGGCTGTCAAATCAATTACTTAAAAAACTATTATTTGCGTTTCAGACATCAACTAAACAGTACCTAAGACGTTCTAAAAATGTATAAATACTTTCTGAAAATGTCAGCTTTTGTAAGTTAAAGTAAAATAAAAACAAATTCAAAATTAATTTCTTTATTATAATGTTCTATCTCACATCCACCAAAGTTTCAAAATTTGATCAAAGTTGGAATACAGTTGTGATATGGGGAACATTTTCACGATAAATATTGACATTTTCCAAAACCTACCGATTCATTGCAAGAAATCCAGGGACATTCTCTGTTTAAGAGATCTTCGTTTAAGATTATTTCCTTCTGTAGTTTAGATGGGAGAGATTACTTATAGTTACCATTTCATGTGATCGCAAACCCCAATCATTTTAGCAGAAGAACCTTTACGGCAAACTTTACTTTTCGAACACCAATCGCCTAGGGTATTTGGGGCAATAAATAATATAATAGCTACTGCATGAAATAAGAAGTATACTATATTTTATTTCAAATAAGAAGCAAGGAACGTTTTAATTTCCATAAGTTGGGAAATTATTCTAAACCTTCGTCACGTAATATGAAGGGCAAGGATAATACTAATAACATTTGTTCCTTTGTTACTCTTTCAAATAAATTTTTAAATATAATTTTCAATTATGAGCAAAAGAGCTCATTTTCTATTCTAAAGATGCACTGCTTGACGATTGTTTAAGAAAAACTAATTTGTGCACTTTTTACGATAGCCGCACAGTCGTAAGAAAAATAAGTATAGAAACCTTATAAGTCCATTTATCTGCATAAAGGCAATGTATGTGCTTTCTTTCGTCAGTTGTAATTGCAAGCTTTAACGTTTCAGAGAAACTCACATTTACGTTTTCTGAAAGCGTTACGCTAAATTTGATTTTCGATGGAGAGTATTGACAGCATAAAGTTGTAGAAACATTAGATATTTTTTTTAAAACAGGAGAGATGAAAATATGAGCAAAGCCCTCGCCGGAAGTCGAACTCGGACCTCTCGAATACGCACCGAGCGTACTGGGCATTACACCACGAAGGCATGCTAAGAATGCGGGAGAAGTACCTTACAAAGTATGTAAGACATTATTTGACTACGCACGATCGACGTTGAATTCTGAGACGTGTCGGGTCAAAACAAAGTGTCGCTCAAGTTGTCACTTATCGAACGATGTTACCTTGCTGAGGCTGTCGAAGGTGTAGGTGTTGCGAAAAAGCATGCTGAAGTTGTAGAAGGACTACCATACCTCATGAGGATAGATATATCGCCCTAATGACGAAACGGAAAACTGGCACTTGCAGCGAATATGTTGATTTGCGTCTCCGTCCTTCCTTTTATTCTACTGTTGAGCTGCGCGCACCGACATCACACATTTTGTGTACGCTCACATCGCCTCTGACGTTTCGTTCCTGATATTTGCATACACATGACGTTTTTACTAACTTACGTGTTCATTGTACTAATCTCCAGACCTGATTTTCTGCAATTTCATGGCTATCTGTTGCTGGCTTACATTGTTGCTTAAGTTTTGCACACCAGTGTAGTAATGTACATTATCTAGACTTCGTAAACTTGATTCAGAAATTAAATCTAAACAAGAAGTAAGATAATATATTTTTAAGTATTAACTAACAAAATACTGACTCAGACGATTTCATTTAAAAATCGCAGATTAGTGTATTTGGACAATATTTTCTCAAGTATTATCAACATTTGGCAAGAAGAGAATTTCAGTTTTTTAGTGCGAAATAAAATTCAATTTCTTCTATACTGTTGCGTTATACGGGTTCGTGGATTTGAGAGTACTACAAAAGTAAACTTTAATCAAATATCTTTCATTCAGTTATTTGAACTTTTGCCATCGTCCTGGTAGCTTCATGATTCCGCGCACATAGGACTTCTGGACGTTATCAGCGAATGATTCAATTAAGTGGGATGTGAGTTCATCTTTATTACTAAAAGTTGTAGCATTTAAGAAGTTTTGGAAACTCCTAAATAAACAATTAACCGATGGTGCAAGATCGGGGCTAAATGGGGGATGTGGCATCACTTCCTGACCAAGCTCCAGTAATTTCGTATGTTATTTGCTAAAGATATGTGAGTCTTCATAATGTCGTTGTGGAACACGATTCCTTTGTGATTTGCCTGTTCTATCGTTTACTGTTTGATTGCTTTCTCCAGTTTCATAAGCTATTGGCAACAAACATCTGAGTTGATCTGTTGGTTGCTTCGAAGCAACTCACCTTTTTAATCGCCCCATATTGACAGTATGATCTTCTTCTGATGATTCTTGGATGATCTTTTTCGATTAATATTATTGTAGACGATTCGTTCTTCATCACCTGTCATAATTCGTTTAAAATAGGGGCGGATTACATTACGTTTGAAATGAGTATCACAAATATTGATTCGCTGATTTAAGGGAATTTCTTTCAATTTATACTGAACCCAAATATCGAGCTTCTTAATGTGTCCAAGACATCTTATGCGATTTTCAGTTTTTGTGTGTGATACGTTTATCTTTTTTGCAATCTAGTCATATGACGATTCGATTCAATTATGGCTTTAATTTTGTCATCATTAACTTCAGAAGGTCGGCAGACCTTTGGTCAGCTTCAAATGAAAAATTTCCGAAACGAAAGTTTTTAACTCAATTCTAACACATGGGTTCTCTCAGGCAATCAACACCATAAACCCATAAACTTCACATATGTCTTAGCCTCAGCCCGTTTTAACGTTTAAGAAAATAAAAAAGGAAAATTTGCAGAAAATGGCTATTTTTGCAACCACATTAAAATTAACCTTAAACTCACAGTTGTAAACAAAAATAGACGGAAATATCAACCTAAAAGTTCCAGCTCTCAAATTGAAAAAGAAAAACAATATGAAATTGACAGAAGAATAACAAAACGTTATCTATTTGTGCAAAACAAAATTACTTTGTTGCCAATCCAATACATTACCAGAGACAGCGTTATTCCCAAGTGAAATGTATGATGTTTAAGCAATCACCTTTTCACTAACCAAGTTGTCCTAGAGCTATGCCGCCTAAAGTTTCAAGAGCCAATCACGTGTTATCGAAACCATGGTGCAGCAAGAAGCTTTATATCAACATGACACTAAATTATGCAATAAATAAACGAAGAATTAAATTTAATGAAAGAACGACGAATTAAATATTTCTCAAAGAAACGCTTCAAAAGATTACCAGAATTTCTAGAGCGAACGCTATACAGAAATGCATTTAGCATTCTAATTAGCGGGCCAAACATCTTCCTTTTCAGCTTCGGCAGCTTCAAAGTGTGCATTTCGGCCCCTCGTAACTGCCGAGTAGATGACATAACCGTGCCCCAGCATCCCATCTCCGGGTTAACATTCCCGGAAACACTAAATCATGCATTTTGGAAGGAAATCGATATTTCCCATCCCAAACAGCTGGCGACGGACTTTTAGGCAGGAATTTCGGCCTCCGTAATTCAGGAAAAGCAATTTTTCACCACCGTTCACACAGGAATGTTAATTGGATTCGGTTTCTAGGCAGAAGTCATTGGAAGATGGAAAGTAGTACGTATTGCTTTCTGTTTATTAGTCCATATCCTTCTTCCGGAGAATAGACTTGTATAAAGTTGATTTCTCCATAGTTTAGTAAGAGGCGTATTTTGAAAACATCTTCTGGTAAGGAGATCTCGCTATAAACTTGCGGGAAATTTACTAAAGAGAGTTAATCGACACGAAAATACTATTAACTTTGTTAACTGTAGTAGAAAGTCGTTTGATTCAGAAATCTTTCGATCGAGTGACTATGCTTTGTTTTCTTAAGTATTAGCCCTCAAGAAATTTAGGCAGTTGCTATGTTTCTGGAAACAAGAATCAAAACTGAATGCAAGTAGTTAAAACATTGTAGATGAGAAGTTTTTGTAATTATAAATTGTAAACGTCCAATTAATAAGATTTTTAGATAATATATGTAATATCGATATTTCTTCTTTGCATATTTTACAAAGTAAATTCAAAAGCAAAATAGTCAGATATTTCGGTTCGCTTCTGGATGGATGGCGTTTTACTTAGTAATAATAACCAGATGACATGGTTATAAGTTACAAGTGGTTCTGAAAGACTAGATATCGTTAATTGTCGCATAATCTGATAATCAGTTATTGAAATATTGATGAGATAATCTACAACTGTTATTAGTTTTAACCAAATATTTTAAAATTTATTCTATATTGCCCTTTGCATTTTTTTTGCGTTTCCTGAAAACTGTTTAATTACCACAAAGAGGATGCTATTCCCTATGGCTATTAGTCTCAAAACGGCATTTTACATCTTTTCTCTTTCTGCGTTGATTCAATTTTCAAACTGTTGCCACTAAATATTAGCGGCATATATTATATTTCAAGAAACTAAATAATGAAGAATTTGCATGAACGCATGAATGTTTCTCGCATTGTGAAAAACAACGGTACCTAGAGCCATCAAATTTGAATAACCGAACATGGGCACTTGGAAGCCCGAATTTTGAATTTCGAATTTGTTTTATTATCTATTTCAAATTTTGTAAAATCTTAACGAATTTTTTTTATTAACAAAGTCAGCGATTTCGAAGCGAGCAACAGCAATACTGTACGAAAAAAAAAACTCCAGCGCGCGAGACTGTTTATCGGAAATTCTAAAGATATGCAGTTTTTAAATATTTTGTGATATTGCTGTTGAATTGAATTTTATGTGGTTTAAATGTGAAGAACATGGTATTTAATAAATAAATCTCCAGCGCGCGAGACTGTTTATCGGAAATTCTAAAGATATGCAGTTTTTAAATATTTTGTGATATTGCTGTTGAATTGAATTTTATGTGGTTTAAATGTGAAGAACATGGTATTTAATAAATAAAGGTTAAAAAAAACTTCCTTTCGGGCGTAATTTAAAATCTGAAAGATTTCAGATTTTCTTGTTTTTATTATATTTTAATGTAATGAAAATAAAATGCTCCTTACCTTTATATGCTACATTTGCATTGACATGTATAATTAATGCTATCTTAGACCCATGTGCCAATTTAGTAACGAATGATGTTTTACCCCGTACGGAATCATTAATCGTTTAAGTAGCATTTTTTTGGTTGTTTAAGGTTGTTTAAGTCAGTTTCTGCACCTCCAGTGTCTTTTTGCCGAGTGGGATCAAAGGTAAACTTTCAGTTTTGTAAACCGAAAAATCAGTCTTCTTGCCCGCTAGTCGAATTGCTTGTCTTTGCGTGGAAGTCTAATTTTAATTGTAATATTTGTTTTTATAATTGTTTTTAACTGAAGTGGGTGTTTTATGTTTTTCTGTTTTTTTCAATTTTTAATGAAGGTCTTTAGAATTTTTATGCATTTTTGTCTTCCCACGAAGGGAGAACTAAATTAATTGAAAAAGAAATGTATCTCTAATGAAATTCAAGGAAATAAGTTTAAATGAAATGCAGCAAAAAAATGTGTTTCATTTAATAGGCTGTACAAAGCAGTCATGTGGTGTCCACATCAGATTGTTTTTCTTTGTGTAACAGTACAGTTTGCATATAATCGAACTATTTTGTTGAACACTATTTGTGGCAACGAGAGCAACTAACAGTCAGATGCCTTCGTGACTCGAATTGTAATTCTAAATGTTATGCTCTCTTTTGATGCATATTATCTTTGTAAATGTTCCTGTACTCTTAATAAATACTTTTAGATTTAGACGGTGTTTGTGTTTATAGAATGGCTACATTTGTTAATAATTAAAAGGAATTTTTATCTACGTTTAAATAATTACATTAATTACAGAAGCTCTCATTTTTAATAATATATATAATATATAATATCAAGGGATATAGTCAAAATAATTTGAAATATTTGCTTACATTTGTTATTAATTCAAGTAGAATTAGAAAATGACATTTAAGCAACAGTATCAGTTAAACTGGATTAATGATTAATAACTTATTTCAGAAGCTAACATCGAGTGAAACAAGTCTTATTATTTCATTGCTGCACTTCATATTTATCGTTTAATGACTGCATCATGCAATTAAATGCTCCGAGAATGGTAAATGCATTTAATTGGTTCTAGACCTGGTCTAAGGATCAAATACTTTTAATCGTTTAACTCATAATTCTCACCTTCTGAAAAATTACAGACTCAAGCATCTAGCAAGATGAAGTAATGAAATATGCATTTTATGCCTTTTTTTTAAATTTCCTATATTACAATATGTTTACCTATCCCTTACTTTCGCTTACTTTATCATTTGCTATATTTCACAAATTGTTAAGTTGTTTAAATCTCCAATGCGTGTCAAAATTTTTAAATTCATGAAATTCTATTTAATAAGAAAACAAAAGGAGGAAACTTTATTTTCGGAACATTGTACGATTTTTGAAAGGGATGAAATTTCCTTGTTATTTTCTGGTCCATTTTATGCAGCGACACTATTAAAAGATAAGGAAGTTAATTTTGCCGTAATTATTGAATCCGTTCGAGCATTTTATCAGCCTGTTCAAACCACTCTTCAGACTCCAAAGCGGAAATTATAGCGTTCAGTAGTTTCTAGATAAGAGAAGGGCAAACTGTTTCACCATAATATAGAGACGACGGGGTTTACAGCTTGTTTTATGTGACTTAGAAGAAACATTTTTATCTTTCTAAATTTTGGTGGGAAATTTCTATATTTTGTATGTCAAAATCCAAATTAGTTAATGTTCCCCACTTTTGTGGCATCGGATATGATATTTCGTAAAAGCAGACATTGCTAATGCCAAAAAATAGCTTCCTGTCACCTTAAAAGGAAAGTATATTCTACACAAAAAAGGACAGTTCTATATCTCCCGCTATAGTAGGCCGATTGAAGAAATTTAACTTGCTTTTTTATGTCTCGAAAGCGCGGCTTAGGACGCATATTACATTTATACATAGAATTGTTCAAAAATACGTATTTTGTCACGAAATCAGATATTTTCTGAAGGGATAAACGAATTTTTTTTTCATATTTTGATTCTAAGACTTAAATTATGTCAAACGCCAAGTTTTGTAAAAGTTATTTTTAAAAATATAGCTCTCAAAATTTTAGCTCCGCAATGTTAATTGAATTTGGTATATATTCATTAATGCCTCTTTTTTTGTAAACATATTTGAGTCCATCTTTCAGAGTTCAAAGTTTTAGTTCAATCCAAATAAAATTCGCAGATACTTTCTGGTTTGTTTTTAAAATTTGTATTCTTTATTAATTTCTATAACGTATAATAATTTTACCATCACCTTAAAATATATGTATTTTTAGGCATAGCTATAAAATGAGATAGTTGAAATCAAACTTTCCCAAGATACATATGAATTTGTATATTGGCGCGTTTTGAAACTTGGCATATTTGTTATAAGCGATGATAATGAAAAATAGAGCTTGCCCAGCTAAATCCATTTGAAAGAATGAACGATGCACTGTTTTTCCGCTCATGCACAATGAAAGGGAAAAGTAAATAGGTTACGGTAAGAATTTCGTCTAGGCAAACTGAGAAAGATGCGCTAAGATAAATTTTTAGATTTCTCGGAAATGTTTCTCACGACATTTTACAAAATTTAATACGTGAGCATAATTTGAGGCGTAAAATCGAAATAAGGAAAAATATCGGCATATCATTATATATCCTAGATCGCGCTTTCGAGGCATGAAAAAATGCAAATTAAATTTCATCAATCATCTCAGTAGAACGGGAGATGTAGAACGGTCCCTTTTTTGGGCAGTTTCGTGTTGTGTGTCAAAGAAGAGAAATATAGAATTCTTTATTTTTTTATCCGGAGCAATTATATTAAATGTGTTACGTAATTTGCTATTTCCAGATTTTTGATGTCACTGAAAGTTTAATTATTTAGGAAGATATAATCTGATGCGGGTGAAGATATAGGGAAAGCCGATAGGGTGGTTTCGAAGGAAATTACATCATACCTTTACTCCAACCAATACTTGGAATTTCGGATTACTATACAGATGTGATATCCATATTATCATATCAGTACACAAAGGTAGAATGCCGTAGAGATTAGAGACTTTGGAAATTGTTATCCATTAAAATTAGACGCATCTTTCTTGGAAAGCGAATTCGAGACTTTGAATTATCGAGCTAGTGTGTTGATAATTACATTGCATGAGCATATGAAATGAATTCTTTACATAATCAGACCAGCTATTTAATTTTGATTCCGTATTATTTATTGCAAATGATTATTTTATTGTATATTCTGGATCTGCAAATGCTGATAATTGGACAAATCATTAAATGTTTATCTTTGATCTATTCGCATTTAAAAATATGTTTCAAAAGCTCAAACTTCCTTCAGTGATTTTCTAAATACGTCACTGAACGCACCACATAATAGAGAAAGCTATAATTAGCTTCCATTTGCAAGAGAAATATCGTAATTCCTTAGCGTGCTCTCGTGGTGTAAATAGCAGCCCATTCAACTAGTATCTGGAAGCCTGAAGCAGAAGATGTGCTGATATTTCCGCTGCAGAAACTTCAACTTTTATCCGGAGCGAAAACCAGCTATACCTTGGCCAAAAGTCAAAGCACTAATTTTCCAGTTGCAAGCTGGAAGTGTTAGCATACATCACGAAGGGATGCGATTATTTCTGTATATATATATTTCTGTATAGTTGCGAATGGAATACAAATATTTCTTATTTGAATATTGACGATACTCCTTTTGGATACTTAAATGACACCTAGTATTTTTAGTTGCGCATTGATATTAATAGTACATTGAATCGATTTAATCAGTATATACGAATATTTAAATTTTAATCATTCCTCGGCCATAAATAGATTTACCGGTAAAAAAAGTATATTTGCTGTTAGCGAAAGAAAAGATGAAAATGTAGCAAACCGAGATATTTTAATTATTTGATTATCTAACACATTACTGAGTATTAGGCCCCCTTTTTACTTCCTTGCGCCGCCTTTTACTTGCTTAAAGGAAGTATTGCAACAGCGAAAGATTTCGGGTATCATATTTTTAAACGAAAATATCAATTTAATCTCTCTCGAATCCATTTGAATGATGTTTTTGAGTGACATCTGTACGTACGGGCAGAATAAAGAACTCCTTTTCCAAAAACAGATTTGAAATTGTATTTAAAATGGATTCAGAAAAGATTTTTTTGTGACGCTTGTACGCACGTATGAATGTATCTAGCATAACTCAAAAACGAGTAGCCGTCATGTTGAAATTTTGTATATGGGACTTCTAAAACACGTAAGATGCGCACATCCTTTTTTGGTTGAAATTCAGTCGCACCAAAAGTATATAAATATAAATATATACCTAACCTGTTAGTCGGCTTGGTGAGCTCAGTATTGTTTTTTCTTATGTGTTGGTAATTTGTGCAATTTTGCTTTAAAAGTAATTAAATAATATTGTTCTTATCCCTCATCAGCCCTTGTATGGCAGTGTAAACTTTAATTTAAGACCAAAATAAACTCCCTGTGCGACACCCTGGGGTCCCAGGGAGTTGTTGCCTCTAGGTAGGGGAGGGCGCGGGACACATGCCTGTTTACCTATGTTAGACACCAGGCGTCCCCGTCCTCCGTCACCTGTTCTGGTTCAGTATTTTATTCGTTTAGTTAATCTGCATGCAATAGTTGTAGAGCCTAACGCTGCAGCTATTTGTTTGCATTTGAAACTTAACAGAATAGTGAATTAAGTCAGTTTCTGCATTTTCAGTGCCTTTTGGCCGAGTGGGACCAAAAGTAAATTTTCTGCTCTGTATACCGAAAAATCTGCCTTCTTGCCCGCTGGCCGAATTGTTCGTTTTTTGCGTAGAACCTCTAATTTTAATTATAAAATTGTTTTTAAAAATTGCTTTTAGCTGTATTCGGTGTTTTATGTTTTTCTGTATTTTACAAGTTTTAATTAAGGTGCTCTGAGTTTTTATGTATTTTTGCAGGAAATAAGTTTAAATGAAACGCAGTAAAAATTGTGTATAATTTAATAGGCGGTAAAAGGAAGTCATGCTGTGTCCACATGATTTTTTTTTTGTTACAAAATGATTGCATTCCTTTTGATACCTTTACGTGTACAACTGGAGTTCACTGCTAGCAAAGCTCATTCATAGAAAAGGGAAATTCTTTTCCTTTCCTTTACACTCAAGTGATAAATCAAGGAATGAAATTTATGGGAGCATTTCCCCAAATGTTATTCAAAGAGTTAAGATAATTTTTTAATATCAGTTCAATTCACCTAACCGATCTTTAAAGAACAATTTTTAGCCAATGACAGTTACACAGTTTTAAACTATTTTAAAACTGCATAACATTTTGATACATTGTACTACATCTACGCAGTATTACTTTTCATTTTTTGTAGTAACTCTATTACATTTATCACTATATTTTATTTTAAAATAATTTAAAATTAGTATCACATGCTATTATATATTTCTGTTTTGTATTGTAAATCTATAAATATCATCGCAAGTCGTTTGTAAGGTTTCAGTTAAACTTACAAAGTTTTATTTTAATTTAAATCTTTCTATCCCTTCTCATTTTCAACTTCCCGTTAGAAGAAGCTCGCTTTTCAGCTTTATGCTAATTTGAAGTGGAGCCAAGTTCTATTTAAACCGTAGGTAGGAACCTCTCAGTGTGAGAGAGCTTTTAGTCTTAGACCGCTGTTACTCTGTTTAACGTTCGCCTGACAAGCTAGTATTTAAATTCTAAGCCGTAGCGCTGATACGCTATTACTCATTAAAGTAAATCTAAAGGCGTTAGTATTAGTTAAATCTTGCTACGCACCCTTTAGTTTAGAGGCCAACCTCGCGCTATAGCTCTGTGAGCAAAGACGATTTAATTTCTAATTAGTTTTAGTTGAAATTATCTGATTGTTCAGTTTAGACCCAAGTGGCGGTCATTATTTTCTGTATCCCTCCCGAGTTGGGAAGTGACTTAAATTATTGTGGTTTAATAAAAGAGGATTTTAAATCCTTCTTACGTATAGTTATTCTACCACTTAATCACAGTATTCTACCACAGAACATAGCTGCATTCAGCTCCCTGTTCAAGATCAGGACTTAAGATTTACACGAAGATTTTCGCCAAGAATATGCACCGAACACTCAGTCCTGACACGTTGAGATTTAGAAATTCGATCCATCTTTACTTCTGTAACAGACATTAGAGAAGCAGTGAAAGAGGAGATCAGGCGAATGAAGATTTTTACAACCATTAATTTACTTAAATTACACAAAATTTCCATTCTCTTATATTAGGAAACCTAAAGTTTTATTGACCTATACTTAGACATCATTGTAATATATAACACCTGTTGTACTAAATTATTAGCCAGAAATAACAAACGGGTAAACCTAAAATGCAGTCAGCTGCATGAAGTTTATGGCTTAATGAGGATAATCGCTTATGAAAAATCATTAAAATAATAATTCAATATTATTATAATAAATGTAATAATATAAGTGTAATTAATATAAAGGATTTCATCTGAATGAGATATGAATCATTATCCATTCTAAAAGATGAACTGTTACTAAATTGTTTGGGAAAGATTTGAACACGATGATTCTTCTTGTTTTAATCATTAAAATGTTCCATTACACTTGAAATTAATTAGAATTAATTGTTTGCCCTTCATTGTTTAATATTCGTATGGAAATAAAATAGTTTTGTATGAACATTTAAGAAGTATCATAAGCACCACGCTAAAACCACAAATCTGCTATAATATTGTTCCGATAAAAGTGCACATCAGTGGTCTTCGAACTGTCTTCCGCGGAACCCCGGGGTTCCGAGAGTCAAAATAAAAATTCGTGAAGAAAATTATAAAACACTCTACTAGCTGACTAGTATTTATTAACTAAAAAATATAAACATACATTTAGTTATTTCTGAAATGTAAACACACCACAGTCACTAAATAGAATTCTATGGTAGGTGACACCTGGAGCAAGAGTTAATGTCATTAATGGGCAAATTATATTAACATTATGTTAAATATTTTTAATAAAAAATGCAGTACTTTTCTTTGATTGTCTTTACATAAAACACCTATAACTTATCTATTTACGTTAAATATTAATTTAAGATGTACTTTTCGAAGAGTGGGACGGTGTTCCCCGAGAAAATCTTAATGAAACTTGATAAACATTGCATGTGTTTGATTTTAAAAAGTAATTTATAATGCTTACATTTTAACGATTTTTTATGTATCTCACACAGTTCTGCATTTATATATATCCAAGCAAAAGAAAACATCGAAAATAAAAACGGAAAAATTACACTTCATTGAGAGATCTGATGTATTTGTGTGTATTTAATTCATTACGAATGGTAGTTAATTATAAGATTAATTAGGTTTACGTTTCCAAAATTTTGCCCCAAATCAAATATCCTTTATATGTATTTTTTTATTCTGAAATAACAGAGTATTGTTAAGTTTCGAAATGGATCATTTCAAACTTTATAATTTTTACTTGGAGTTTTGTGACCTGAAGTTCTGTAACTTGAAGGTAATTAGTTTTTTAAAAGATCAACAATGGCTGGAATTTGTTGTATTATTCATCCTTAAAAACGCTTCACTTTATACATTTCGTTTGCTAGATAAAATCTGTTACCTTCATACCCAAACACATACACAGTTATATCCAATCAAAATTGACTGGCATAGTTCATTTCGTTTTCAAAGCGTAATTGTTCAGTAACAGCCAATTAGATTTTATCGAGGGCTAAAATTAATAAAAACTAGCATCAGGAAACTAGATTTATAAAGAAATTATAATTGCCCTTTTAGAATTCATTGTTGAAAGCGGTATACTATAATCTTATTCAGATTAGCTATTGCATCTAAATTATAAAATGATTTATTTTTAGAAAATATTATGAATACAATTTGATACGAACAATAGGGTCGGCCAAAACATACAGTTTTATTAATTTTATTAATGAAAGAGTAAATCACTGTGAACATAGTTTTTGAAGCGCCTTAATTTTGTACTTTCTCACTGATGTATAAATCCATTTTTAATATTGTTCTTGAGCTATACATAATATTGCATCTCTTATTCTGTGTCATGATTTTGATTTGATAGGCTTCATAGATAAAATTTGTTTTTCCAGCAATATGAGCCGAATAAAATGTTGAAATCTCCCGCTTATGCTTATTCTGATACTGCTATAAGAATAAGGTTAATAAGAATAATAATAAGGATATAAAAATTTGGATAAGGTATCTCCGAACCAGGATTTGCAAAAATCATATATTTGACATATCTGAATTTTCAGCAGTACAGCCTTTGTCTAAAGTATTCGGTCACAGCGACGGAAAGCAACTACAGTGTTTTACTAATTGCAGATGAGGAGGGAATAGCCGAAGAAGTACCTCAGAGTTAATGATAAACGTCCGGAAAATAGAAAATCCGGAAATATGATAGGAATGTAACGGTGAAATAGTACGTAACCATACTTCAGTATTTAAATCGGTGAGTACTTCAAAGACGGTTACACGTAATGAGGCTGTCTAGCAAGCCATTAGATGCGGTTCAGATATAAAAACTGCAAAACACTGGACAAGCAGAAAGCGATGTTATTATTTAATCTCCTGAAAACCTATTTGGAGCAATTAAAAACCAACCAGATTTGCTCATGAAACAGTCTGTTTTGTTCGGCAGAATATCCAGCCTAAAGGTATTGCTCCGAGTCTCTGAAATCGATGGAATGCCACTCACGTAGTTGAGATTCACGAATTTTCGAGCCTTCTCAGCATAAATAATTGCGCGAGAAGAAGTTCTTTTTAAACGAAGAACTGAAATACGTCACGTGCACAAAAAATGCTAAAAGAGGTTTCGTGAAACATCTTTTCTGTAGTTTAAAGTACTCAAAAAGTGCTATAAAAATATAATTTATTATGGAGGACTCAGTTTAGAAGACAACAAATACACAAAGCAATATAATAAACTCATAGATTCATCTGATTCGACGTGAAAAATCTGTCTCAAAGTTCTTATCAACCTACATAAAAACTCTCAAACAAAAAATAATTTTCCAGAAGCAAATACCGTGTTACTATTATTTATCAAAATTCAATTTCGTTTTTTGTGCGCTGTCATGTTAAATCTCATTAAAACTCGCTGAGTTCAAATCAGTGTTTGATTTACTGATAAAAGAATGTTTGCATCAGTAAATCAGATAAATTAAACTAATTGTGAAATGTGGTAGCAATTATGGATCAGAAATAGTTTTAAAAACAATAAATTAATTTTTGGAAGAATATGCTTCTTAATAAAAATCGATTAGAACAACTAAATGTGTTTCGAATGTTAAATTTTTTTTCAAATCAAAAGCATCTCAAATCTTTCGAGATATGAATCCCGTGAATCCTAATATTTGCTTAGTATCAACAGTTTCCAAATAAAACAAATTTTGAAACTTTCTACATTAAATCGTTAAGTTTATACACCAAATCGCACTGAAACGTGCTATTAAAAAGTTGCATTTATGGATGAAATCTTCCAAAATATTGATATCAGTGTTTACATTTTGAAAGCAGCTTTATAAACCGGTACTCCATAAATTCAAAGGAACAGAATTAACCGAGTAAAATAAGATAGTACTCTTTTTATAAAGAAATTGAAGGATTGGTTATGAACATGCATAGCTATTAGATATATGCTTCACCTTAACATGTTCTATTCATGCTCTTTCTAGAAACCTATATGTTTCCTACTAATCATCAAAGCGACAGACAAGAGAATGTATTGCCTATAATCAGTCCTTTCCCTGCCATATAGGCACCATTCCAAAACACATTGCTTGCAATCAATCTTCTCTGGAATGTATTGACAATAGAACTATGTTGTTTACAATCAATCTTCCCCAAACGGGAGATATATAACCATTTACTCAAAATATTTTAACACATAAATATCTCATTTATAATAGACCTTTGTGTGTTACAGCATTATCATATTTCATTTCGTCTTCGAAGTTCTCTTATATTTGAATATAAGATTATCAGTAACAAACTGTGAAGTATGAACATTGAGAAACTGCATCAACAGTTTTTCTTGGAAATTTGGTTCGCACCACATTGTATTGAATAAACAAGAATAATAATTTTATAACGGCTCCTGTTATTTGTATGAATAATTCATCTTAGGAGAATTATTTTCCATGACATTATGTTATATTGTGTATTGTTATATTCCAAAGGTATTATTATTATCATTATTCTAATGTTTTCCTCACTTTAATAAAAATAATCTCTTAGCTAATATCAGTAGGAATTTTTATCATTAATAATAAGAGATCAATAATGTTGTTCATCCCAATCATCCCAATAAGAGATCATTAATGATGTTCTTCTGTAAACATTTTGTTAAAATGATTCTCTTCCTAAAGATTCATCTGTCTAAAATACTTCCAGAGAAAAGATAAATTATTGCATCAAATCGTGAGATATATATAGGGAAAAATTTTTTGTTTCCTATAAACTGTTACCGTTAGCCACATATCTTTAAAGGAAAAGAAATCTTCATTTAGTTGACTTCTTTGCTTTAGTTTCCGATAACCGGCAACACGATCAACTGCAAAGAAACGTATAACAGTAAAGATTTTATCTTCGCCATTGTATCAATGCTCTTTGTTCAGCAACTAAAGACATTTTCGACTACTTTCTCTCAGATTCTTTTCAATAAATGGGTATTATTGTTTCCAATGTTCAGGTAAATGAATACTTTTATGTATAAGTTCTCTCTGACATGGCAGAGATTTCGCGGAATTGAGTTTTTCATTATTACTTTCGCTGAAATGTTTCACCATTCAATTAAAGAGTCTTATGTATTAATAACACTATGTTAAAAAAATGCATCAATGTATCAGAAAAATTAAATAATTATGGAATTTTGTAGAAATTACGAATCAGAAATAGTGTTAAAAATAATTAATTAATTTGGGGATGAATGTTGTTATGTGCGTACGGGTTCGTAATGGATTGAATGCACAGAGAACCGATGATAGCTTGATAAAATTTATTTTACCCAAAGAAACATGTTTCAGTTCTAGAACTTTCCACAACAAATACTCGTACAGCTCTTCTCAGTATGACAGAGCATAATCAGTACTTTAAATTACTAAGAACGTTAAACACAAGGCAATGCAAAATACGTCTCAAAAGCGAAGCTTTCACGATCTCAGTGCTCGAAATCAGCTCTGAACAAACAACAAGAGCAGATGCTTTCTCAGGTCGTATGTAGTACTGTAACAGCTTTAGATATTGTTGCAATAATAATCTTAAACTTTTAAAATAGTTGAATTTGAAATATATCTGTTAATAAATGGCAATGTTTGAAACGCCAACACGAGAGCTGCGTGCGGTTCTCGCACGAAGTAAGATAATGATTTTTAATTTAAAAAGAGATAGAATACGTTTTGGCTGTTAATTTTTGATGTTACCTTTTCTTCGAATTATATGTTGCAGTTATGAAATTGATCTATTAAATAAAGTTTGCTGTGTTCCAATGGAGTTTGCTTTAATTACGAAACAAGCATTACAGTCTTAATTATTTTTGGAGGCACCGACGAGATAGAATAATCGTGCGTGCTTTTGAAATGAAAGCACATCTCCTGGAAAGCAAGGTATAGCATTTCTTTATTCCCAATTTCAGTTTGTGTCTTATGTATGTCAGACAAACAGTGTGGGTGCAACAACCATTAGATTTAAATCCAACCTGTTTACCCTTGGCTGAAGTCGAACTAAACTGCGATCTCGGACATGTAATAACCAAGGCTGCCATTATTGGAAACGAACTCGACAAAGGAAGGTATTTATTAGGCAACCGAACTGCTGCACTACTGAATGAAAAAAAAGAACCTGAAAATCACTCTCACCAGGTTAATGCTGTGACTACTAGAGCTCAAACCAAAAGAGATATAGCTGAACGCGAAAAAAAGAAGAACCTGGAACAGAAGAAGGAAGAAGTTGAACCATTAAGAAATGCTCAGGAAGAAGAAATATTCTTACCCGAATTAAATACAGAAGATGAAGCTCTTATGAAATTAGTAAAGCTTGACTCAAAAGAAGTTGTACGACTCCAAAATACTGATAAGGAATTGTCTAAAATCATCCAAGAAATTAAGGAAGGTACTTGCAAAAATGAGAATTATAGTCTGACAAAAAGAGATCTTCTAGTTAAAAGAACTACAGATAAAACGGGCTATGGACGAGAACTTTTAGTTATACCTGAAAAACTGAAGTCGTCGATTATAAAGATGTGCCATGAAGGAACTTCTGGCCATTTGGGTGTCAAAAAGACCAAAGACAGGCTGAACAGACATTTTTATTGGACGGGGTGTTACAAGGAAACCGAAGAATTTGTAAAAACCTGCGATGCTTGTCAGCGCGCCGGGAAAGGAAACGACAAAAAGAAGGCTCCACTGACTTTAGTACCTGTCATTTCTGAAATATTTACTAAAATAAATGTTGATGTAGTTGGTCCTCTACCTGCTTCAAGGACTGGAAAAAAATATATTATCACAGGGCTATGTATGGCTTCTAAGTATCCCGATGCTGTTGCGGTAACAGAGATTTCTTCGCCATCTGTGATTGATGCTTTCTTACAACTCTTCAGTCGCATGGGTTTCCCAAAGGTGATCCAAACAGATCAAGGGACCTCCTTTGTCAGTGCTTTAACGGTGGAATTTTTGGAGCGTTTCGGTATAAAATATGTGAGAAGCTCTGTTTATCATCCGCAGAGTAACCCCGTTGAGCGATTCCACAGGACGCTGAAAAAAATATTAAGAGTTGTATGTATAGGAGCGACTTCCGATTGGGAGAAATTTTTGCCGGCTGCTCTTTTTGCCCTTAGAACAGTAACACACGAAAGTACTGGTTTCACACCAGCAGAACTGGTTCATGGAAAAAACCTACGAACGCCAGTAACTTTACTTTATGAACAGTGGGTAGAACCAGTTGAAGAAAGAAACAATGTTGTAAGTTATGTTTTCGAACTTATTAACCGAATGAAGAAATGTCAAGAACTGGCCGTTGAAAATATGAAAGAAGCTCAGCAACGAAGAAAAACATGGTACGATCGGAACGCCGTGAAAAGAGAATTTGCTAGAGGAGATTTAGTTCTAGTTTTGACTACAAATCGAAGAAATAAACTAGAAGTGCAATGGAAAGGCCCTGGAAAGATAGAGCAGAAAATATCCGAAACCAATTATGTCGTAAGTTTCGAGGGACAAAATGAGTCGAATCAAGTATATCACATTAATATGCTTAAACCATATTACAAAAGACCAGAAATGATTAATATGATAACTGAAGTGGAAGGTGATTTAGAAATGGACATACCTCATTTGCCTTCCAATCCAAATATATTAAATTTCTCGGATATCATAGAAGGGAATGAGCTCGAAAAACGATTGCTACCAGAGCAAATAGAAGACTTACGAAAGGTGTTATGGAAATATTCTGATTGTTTTTCGAATAATCCTGGACAGACTAATTTAGTCAGCCACGATATTGAGCTTCTAACAACTGAACCAGTACGAACAAAGCCATATAAACTGTCACCCCGGCAGACTGAAATTCTGAAAAAGGAGATTCAGAAAATGCTTGATCTCAAAATTATAGAGCCTGGGGAGTCGGACTATACCTCTCCCATGATTTTGATAGAAACTTCATCAAAAGATCCTCGCCCCTGTATCGACTATCGCAAATTAAATGCTATTACTCGAACTGAATACTATCCGTTACCTAATATTGAAGAACGCATAGAAACAGTGGCAAAAGCAAAATATATTACTCTGTTAGACTTATCTAGAGGCTACTGGCAGATTCCATTAACCGAAAGAGCCCAAAGATATGCAACATTTGTTACTAGTTTCGGAAGCTTCAAACCTCTACGTTTGCCTTTCGGATTAAAGAATGCCCCGTATTTTTTTAGCAAGGTTATGTCTAAAATTCTGGCGGGATGCGAAGATTTCGCTGTACCATATTTGGATGACATTGCTATTTATTCAGAAAACTGGGAAGAGCACCTTAAAAACTTAACTGCTGTATTAGACAGGATAGAAAAAGCAAATTTACGGCTAAAACCATCAAAATGTAAATTTGCACAAGATCAAGTGAGATATTTAGGCCATATTGTGGGACAAGGACGACGAACCCCAGATGAAGTCAAAATCTTAGCTGTGAAAGATTACCCTACACCTAAGACCAAAACAGAAGTACGTGCTTTTTTGGGACTAGTGGGGTATTATCGCCAATATATAGCAAACTTTTCAGAAATTGCTTCGCCCCTCTCTGACACTTTGAAGGGGGCAACAAAAAAGGGAAACATACAATGGTCTGAAAAATGTGACCAAGCCTTTAAAAAGTTAAAAGAATTGCTATGCAAAAAACCCATTCTTTATGCTCCCGATTTTAAAAAGAAATTTATTATACAAACCGATGCCTCTGACAATGGCATCGGAATTATACTATCTCAATTAGATGATTATCAAAATGAGCATCCTGTCTTGTATATAAGTAAGAAATTTACCAAAGTTGAAAAGAATTATTGTACTACAGAGAAGGAGTGCGCCGCCATCGTCTATGCTGTAAAAAAGTTACATTTTTATCTTGATGGTCAGCAAGAGTTTTTGATTCAAACGGATCATAACCCTTTAGTCTGGCTACAATCTAATGCCAAATGTAATTCTAGATTGATGCGCTGGGCACTCACATTACAATCGTATAATTTTAAAGTCGTTCATCGAAAGGGAGCCTTGCACAAAAATGTTGACGTTCTGAGTAGAATTAAGTAGCACTATGTCTCTTAGTGTATGTAAACAAAGTTATATTTTATTTTGCTTTATTATTTAATATACTCTAATTTGATGACTCTAAATTTTGTCAATTTTTTCCTATTTAAATGTGCTGTTAGAATATATGTTCAAAACTTAAAATTTTGGCCAGGAGTTTACAAACGTAAACGAGAATTTGCCTTCTCTTAATATTAATGAGAAAGTCGCGTTCAAGAACTTTTCTCTTCGGAAAAGTTTCTCCGTTGGGGGAGAGATTGTAACAGCTTTAGATATTGTTGCAATAATAATCTTGTACTTTTGAAATAGTTGAATTTGAAATATATCTGTTAATAAATGGCAATGTTTGAAACGCCAACACGAGAGCTGCGTGCGGTTCTCGCACGAAGTAAGATAATGATTTTTAATTTAAAAAGAGATAGAATACGTTTTGGCTGTTAATTTTTGATGTTACCTTTTCTTCGAATTATATGTTGCAGTTATGAAATTGATCTATTAAATAAAGTTTGCTGTGTTCCAATGGAGTTTGCTTTAATTACGAAACAAGCATTACAGTACTCGAGAGGTCTTATATAGTATTCTCTTGCCAATAAATCTTTATCACCTTCCATTTCTCGAAATTAAGGATAGGTATATGAGGACCGGATACGATTACAGCTACGTATAGGATCAGTTACTGTTATTCAGTTTCAATACCCGTTATAGTTATACAAGGATCGGACACAAATGTCAAAAAAATGGTAGTTTTGTTTGGCGATGTTTAGCTATTTCTCACCAAACTTCACGACAAGAATTAGTCGGCAAAATTACTGCCAGCTTGGAGGTATCTCGCCAATTTATTGAGATGCCATTTACTCAATCTTAAATAAACTTGCCCCTTTAATCTTATTTCTACGGAAGAGCATCGTTTCTTTCAAGCGTTTCATATTACATTATAGAAAAAAATTCTATAATTTCTCTAAAATTATTTACATATGTGCAAATTTAGTAACAATATGTTTTTTAATAAGCAACGATTAGCGCAACTGGAAGTGGTTGGAATGATCAGTTTCCTAGAATCCAAATCCTAGAAGCTTCTCGAATCGTTCGAAACTTGAAGTTTTTAATCTTTCAAATAAAAATAACAATAATAAGGAAACTTAACATTTGCTTACTATTAAAGTTCCCAAATAAAGCAAAATTTGAAACTTTTTATGTTAATTTTTAAATGCAATACAGCCTTTCACGAGAAACTGATTTAAGAATAGAGATTTTAAAAATACAGTTATGTTAGATGAAACAAATGGAATTAATTAGAAAGTATATGTTCAAAATTCTTGAACGTGAGGTTTATTTTCATAAGCATTTATTTACCTCGCTCATAGTGTTTGTTTGTCGCTGTAATCAAAAGTTTGACATCAATGTTTAAACTCGTAAGTTATTGAGCTCCAATTTTGTATACGCTGTTCGTAGTGTGATGAAGCGATTTGTTTCAAAATTCGAATCGGAATTTTTTGAATCTCATGTTGAAACGATTTTTCGCACATATTTAACGATGTTCTGTTGATGAGCCAAATGTTATGACAAAAGTTATGATTGGTATATAAGATAAAATTTCTAAGTGTAATTATTTAATGAAGATTACTGAGTGTGCCGAATAAGCAAGCGAATTTCAACTAAAATATACATCTGTTGTGTTGTGCATGCAGTGACCCAATTATTAAAAATACTAGAATTATCCTTCATATGACTTATCACTCGATAATATAAAAACAGTTTTCTTATTTCTTACTTGCATAGTGCCAGCTGATTTTTACCTATGATCACAGAATAAGTACAATATATATTTTTGTTAATTTTATTTATTACTAGCTACTAAGTCATTTTACTCAGTTCTTGATCCCATATAGAATCTCCACAATTGCACAAAAGTTGCCGTTACACGGTTCTAGCCCAGGACCATTACCGATCGAAGCACCAACAAATCCTATTTCATCTTCATAACGAATTACATCGAAGAAATGCAGACACAGCAAAATTACGGCGAAGCACTCATTCTTTAAACCACATAGATTACTTTCTACAAACACGAAGAAGTTGCTCGACATTACACCTGAAGAATTCCATATAACAGCACGTGGCGAAAGATAGCCAAGGCCAGTAGATTACGTCCTTTGGAGCACGTTATCTTCCCATGAATGAAGCTATCTTCTTCGCATATAGTTGATGGCTGACAGTTTTGTTTTATTTTGCGCATTATTGCATCGCAAACTAATTTTGAAGAAAAATTTGGAATTTGAAGACTTTCGATCTCACAGCCAATAAAGGAGCAGGCGTGGCATAGAATAGCAGCGAAAATCCGGTTCGGTTAGACTTTATGCTCTCGCGATGAGCGATGAAGATTATTTCCTGGAAGCTGCGGCTTAAAAGTTTGCTTTTACAAGCGAATAAATTAAAACTTCCGGAATTTTGCTGTTTGCATTATTGATAGAGCGAAAAAACTTTTAATGAAATTTTATGGGAATTTTAATACAATTTCTGATGTTTCGGTTAACTTTCAAAAACTGCTCTTTTGAGAAAAAAAAACTTTTGAGATCTGTGATTTTAAAACCTTAACGTTAGTTGAATGTAGCGGAAGTACCCGAAATCAGTTACGTTAGAATGAGAGTAATGTATCTTATAATAGAGAGAACGATACTGCTTGTAATCCTTCTCTAATAATGATACAAGAGTCATACATTTTTCAGTCTGATGCGATCCACACAAAAAAATTTCGATAGAAAAATAAATTAATTCTCTCTCATTATATCATCAACAATGGCACGCCGTTTTCAATGATTTTCGTCTTTCTAACCAAATGCTCGTAAAAGCTCAAGTTCCATCCAATATTTCACCTATATTCAATTTTAATCGATTAAATGTACCAAAACATTTATCATAATGGATCAGAACTCAATAACGCGAACAAATACAGAAACAAGCATTCCTTTTCATATACGAGGCACGTCCAGAAAGTAAGTTCCGTTTCAATTTATCTCCGCTGCAGCTCTGCGATCGCAGTTCCGCACATGCGCAGTAAACGCTCTGTATCAAGGAGAAGAAACGCGTACCATTTGGAAATAGCTGTCAGTCACGTACGCTTTGTTGTGCTTGTTTACAATGTCGGTGTTGATTGAAAATCCCGCCGCTTGTGAAATCAGATCTGTGATTCGTTTTCTGAATGCGAGGAAAGTGAAACCTAGTGTAATTTATCGGCAAATTTGCGATGTTTACGGACCAAAAGCGATGAGTGATTCGATGGTGAGAAGATGCGTCCGAAAGTTCAATGACGGACGTAGTGATGTGCACGATGAAGAACGAAGTGGGCGTTCATCTTTGGTTACAGAAGAACTGGTTCACGCGATTGATGACAAGATCCATGAAAACCGAAGGTTTACAATTAGTGCTCTCGCTATGGAATTTCCCCAAATTTCCCGATCACTAATGCATGAAATTGTTACCGAAAAACTGAAATTTCGTAAACTTTGCTCACGTTGGGTACCAAAGATTCTTACTGAGCAACACAAAACAAAACGGATGGATAGTGCACTTCAGTTTTTGACCCGTTAGGCTGAAAGCAGCGAAGAATTTCTAGGAGATGAAACTTGGGTTTCTTACGACACCCCTGAAAGTAAGCGGCAATCAATGGAATGGAGGCACACTTCATCCTCAGCAAAGGTTAAGCCGAAGCAAATCTTGACACCTCGAAAAATGATGTGCACAGTGTTCTGGGACTGGAAAGGCATCTTACTCATTGATTTCTTACCGCGTGGTCAAACAATCAGAGCAGATTCTTATTGCGAGACACATCGGAAATTGCGCCGCGCAATACAGAATAAGCGCCGAGGATTGCTGTCAAAAGGTGTTGTTTTTCTTCACGACAACGCACGACCACAATGTGCAAATGTGACGAAAAACCTCCTACAGGGATTTGGCTGGGACGTGTTTGACCATCCTCCATACAGCCCTGACCTCGCTCCTAGCGACTTTCATCTGTTCTTACATCTTAAGTCTGTCTTTGGCGGTCAACACTTTAACAATGACGACGAGCTGAAAGAAACCGTTTCCAACTGGTTGAAGACACAGGCGGCAAATTTCTATGAAGAAGGTATACAAAAACTTGTGCCACGCTATGACAAATGCCTGCAATATTTCGGCAGTTATGTGGAAAAGTAGTTTAAGAGTTGTTGAATTTTGTGCAATAAATAACTTTTCTGTAGCTGTACACAATTTACTTTTATTACCAAACGGAACTTACTTTCTGGACGTACATTGTATATTAGATTTCGTAAAACTTACAAATTTTTTATTAAAAACTCTAGGATTTGAAAGCGAGCAGTAGCAACACGTTTCGAAATGAAGCATTTTTATCTCCAACGCGGGAGATTGTTGCTGCTCGGAAAAACGAGTGCGAAAATTAGCGTTTCCAGAGTTTTTAATTATATTTCCACTGATTAATGTCGTACTAAGATGGAAACAATCGAAATAGCTTCCCACGAATGTTTGGAATCGCGAATAATGTATTTAATGTTTGGCAATGCTATTTTTATTTCATTGTAAAACTTAGAAGCTTTTTATGCACAAACTCTAAGATTTGGAAGCGAGCAGTGGTAAACATTCTCGAAATAAAGCAGATTTTAATCTCCAGCGTGCTAGACTGTTGTCACGCTGAAAAATGAGGGTGAAAATTAGTTTTTTCAGAACTTTTAATTAATATCTCCGATTTTAACTATTTTTTTGGGGGGGAAGTGGACGTTGACCTTTTGCAGTACCCAGAAAAGAATTGTTGAAAGTTTGGTGACGGTAGCTATAGTAGTGACTGAGTTAATTGCGTACAAACAAACACACAGACATTTTTCTTTATATATATATATATATATAGAAAAAGCTTTTATGTTTTCTTAGATTATAAAACAAGTACCATTGCCACTTTTAAGACATAAGAAAATGGTAAAAAGATGTTAATTGGGTAATCTTATACATTTTTTAAAAAATATTGTGCAGACTTTTAATTATAGAATAATGTAGGATATAATATATAATATAGGGTATGATAATAGGATATATAGTAACAAATATAACAATAGATATAATAATATAGGATATAAATTATTTTAAATTAAATAGAAGGGAAACTGCTTTGCGATTCTTCCTCCGTGTTTCGAAAATATTAATAGGCAATTTTCTAGATTTTTTAAGATGACAATACAATACGGCAAAGCGATTTTTTCAAAATTTGATTTAGATGTTTTTAGATTTTTATGGTGAAATGATGTTTTCAAAATTTGATTTCGATATTGAAATTTAATATTGATATAAATTTCGCATACATCTTCGTTTAAAGAACAGACTAAAAACCCTATTGTTTGCGTCATTGAATAGAGCATAAAAAATCTTTTAAATGAAATTTATATGAGATTTGAACGCAACTTCTAATTTTTTTGAGAAAATCGCTGGATTGTTTCGCCTATTTGACGTAATAGAAGTTTCGACAGAAAAACAGTGGGCATTGATTGTTGATTAAAAAAAATTTCAATTAAATAATTTGATTACTGACCTATCGTTGAGACTAACAAGGTGAAAATAAATAAACAAAGAAGATTTTTATGAAACAAGTTTTTATTAAAAGCTCTTAAAAATTAATGAACTAAAGACAGAAAAATAATTTATCATGTAATTTACTGGGTTTTTTTACTTTTAGTTTTTTAATTTTTTATGAGTTTAAAATAAAAACTCAAATATTTTGATAAAAACTTTTCTCTTCTTTTTTGATTATAATTCAGTTTGACTAAATAAAAGTGTTCGGATAACAATATAAATTTTAATTAACATTTCAAAATTTAACAACCGTATCTGAAGTAAAGGCCGTTCAAAGGTCTTCCACTTCCGTACCATATTTCATACCTTTCGAGAGGACTCTCAGCCAGCAAATATTTTAAGTTCTCCTATGCCGTGCAAACATCCCTGCCTTCTGGGGATTTGAACTCAGGCTCATCGGTACTGCATTCAGCATCGCTAATAGAACGGTGCGTCCTTATATGCGTACGTTTCGGATATGAGAATTAATATTAATGATACAGGTCCCATTGAAATACTGCCGACGCGTTCTTTTGATATGAATGCTTTTATTGGGCTTGTTATTAAATAATATTAATTTAAAAATTTGAGTTACAAAATTTAATGGCATTTTAGGTTAAAACTCTAAAGTTCCGAATGACCAGAAATGCGCGAAGATTCGATCTTTCACGTCGTTTCCTTTTTTCATCATTCAAATCTTCCGAGACTAGAGAACACGAAGATTCGCAGAATTCAAAGTTTGGAATGTTTTATCTCCAGTCATCTAGTGTCGCTCGAGAAACGCGTAATGATATGAATGCTTCTTTTGCTGAGTATCACGTGATTTCTCTCTACTATTTTAGTTTTGTTTCAATGGTTTTTGTCTCTTTTTTATAAATAAATCGTATACTGGTTTGTGAATAAAATTTATATTTTGAAAACAGCAGTAAGATGTATAAAACAATGATGTGCTACTCTTTCATTAAATTGAACCCAATAATGAGACATTATATATGGAAGACATAAGGTCGCAATGAAAATAAAACAAGGAATTAGAAAATAATTTTAACACCATTTTTTAACCAAAGCATTTATCATTCGTTCCTATTATTTGCAGTTAGTAATTAAAATGTCAAATTTGATCCAGCAGTAAATAGCGATAAGCCAAAGTTTGAGGACATATCAATCTTCACTAGTTAAGTAATTTTAATGCCTGGGAAGAGCAGTATAAAATTTACAAAAATTACTTCGCGAGGAAAGTCCATTAATTTATTTTGTAGAATGTTCTAAAACTTCTCCCTTTTTTGTGCTTGAAAAGGTGTTAAAAGTTTCATTTTAACGTTGTAATTTTAAGATGATCTCATCCGAAATGCTTGGGAGAAGAAGGATCAAGTGAAGGTCGGGATCGGTTTCATTACTTTATAAAAGATATTAATTACAAAGAGTTTTAACCAGTTCATTCAAAGCTTATGCCCTAGGCCCACCCGCGTTTGTATATTAGTTGAAGGTGTAAACACCACACCTGTCGGCGAAAATGCTGGACGGCAAAGTCAAGTTTTCTGTAAGATGGAAGTTCTAAATTTTTTGCAAGTTTTCACTGACGAAGTGTTTACTTGAAGATAACAATCACTTTTAGGAAAGCAGATAACTGTAAGATATTTCTGCCTGTAAGCCATTTTATAGACGCATGGGAAGATGTGGAATCTTCGCAGAAAATATATATCATACTGTGAGAACACAATCTTCTCACTGATGGATTGAAACATCATAGAGCAGCTGCACGCGGGAATAAATTCTCGTAGAACTTTTTTTTTCTCCCTTTTTTCTGACGACGACGCTGGGCAGGTGAGTGGGGTTTTTGGCCTTCGCTCTTCCCAAGTTCCAGAAGGTACGAAGCTGTGTAGACTTAATGAAAAAGCACAAGGTGCGGAAAACGAGAAAGGAATGAAGTCTGCATGTTCTTAAAAGTTTTCGTGATGGTAATTTCCTACACAATTTGCGTATTACATCGTGGTTTTGTATTTTCACAATTTTTATCGATTAATTGATTTTTATTGAACGTCATGATTGATGCACGTGATGCGCACTGTGTGAAACGTATGATGTAGCTTAAAATATAAAGTAAATTCCAGTCCTCAAACCTCTTTTACGGAAAATAAGCGAGACTACATCAGCAGCTTGACTGCACCAGTGCAAGTGAGAATATATTAATATCTGCAAAGAATGATAGCTTGCGATATGGACAGATTATGTTCGAAAGTAATTGGTTGCATGTGTAGACTGTTTTTGTGATAATAATGTTCTTATATTTCATATTTAACCGTGACTAAGATGATATTAATGATTAATAAAATTAAGTGACATCATTACGAGTGTATTTATTGAAAAGCATTGCACCAACGTAGTGGGTAAATGAAATATTTTATGTATTTCTCTTTCTAGGTTAAACGCAATGTACTAAATTTTACTGTAGGCCAACAATCATTGGGCACATGTGACTCTCTTTTTGACGCTCAGAAAGTGTCTCGTTCAATATGAATTTCATTGTAGGCCAGCAATTATTGGGCACATGTGACTCTCTTTTTGACGCTCAGAAAGTGTCTCGTTCAATATCAATTACACACCACCACTTGTCAATGTCACACCACACCACACCTACCTATGAGTAAATTCTTTAGAACTTTTAGTCAAATGAGACATAATATTCGTTTCATGTTATAAATTATTATGCTTTGATCTGAAACTGTCATCAATTTTTAGTTATAACTTGTGACGTCATTCCAAATCATATTTATTATATTAACTGATTAACTTGATTTATATGGCTTCTCACAATCGTTTCTCCCAGAAGCGTCAGATATGCGAGGGTATATACTTCATCAAATGGCATCTAGTTTTTATGCGTATTCTAACATAGCTTTCGATGCATACGATATAGGTATGTTTTAGGGAGCTGTTGGAAAGTGCAAACATTGCCTGCCGATGTCAGTTTCAGACAATTATTTTCTGTTAAATGCTTCAGTTCTTGCCTTTTTACGTGTTAAGGTATACTTGTATATCAAATATTAAATGACATATCAGGTTTACTCTAATACAAAGAGTTTTCTACAGCATTTTCCATACAAGATATCAGTTCATTAGCATTTATTTCTTAATAAAAGCCGAAAAATAAGTTAATATCCCCTTCACATTTTTCACGTGCTTACCCAAATACTTTACCATAGCTGAAAAATTATTTAGACTCTCACATGTTTACATGTTTCATATGTTTACGTATGGTTACATAAGTTCCATATATTGTTTTTCCTAGACCTGAAATATCCGACAATGCTCAAGAAAATACAGTGCTCAATTATCCGAACTCGGTAATAACGGAGCAGTTTCGGATAATGGATTTTTTCGAATTTCCATTCTTACAAAACGATTTCTATATTTGAAGTATATCATCTGTTTTGAACCACATTATTTTGTATTTGAAATGAATAAAAATTTGCTTTCGAATATCAAGCATTTATTTTTGATTTTGAATTATATTTTTTAAACAAACGAAGAAAAGACTTTAAAATCTGCAATTTTCTCACATTTGTAATATTTAGAAATGACGTTCTTGCAATTTCACCTTTTTCGAATATTTTTTAATAATTTTTTTATTAATTGAACATTATTCTGTTTTAGGTATTGTAATAGGAATAATAAATTTGCAATATAGAATTTTTTTTCAGAGACAGAACGGAGATAAAATTTGAGAAATGAATACGGGAACAGCGGTTACAAGAAAATATTGAAATACAAGAATTTAACCACTAGAGGGAAATTTGCCCAGAAGTTTCGAAACATTTCTAATGTCCTTAGTTTACTCATTTCCATACATAAACTACAATATTTCCCGAGGTCTTCATAAAAAGCTTCAACGAGTTAGGGTACTTGACTATTACAGTCAATATTCAGTTAGCAAAGCCATATTGTATACAAAACCATGTACATAGAGTCTTCAAAAAAATCGCTGGATTTAATCTACCCCCCCAAAAAAACATTTGGTTTTGGAAAATGGGAAATATATCTACATACTAGCAACATGTAAATAAGTGTTCTGATGTCAGAATATCGAGTGTGATTTGATCTGGCAACACCGGCAGTTTATTTCGCAACTTAGTCCATATGGAATACTATACAAAGGAACAGCAAGTTTTGATTATGAACACTTATCACAAAAATGGCAAGCATTAATGAACAGATGGATTTGAAAGATTTGTGCATTCTTTGAAAGTGCACCTCCAGCAAACTTTAAATTATCACGTTGTCGATACAAAGAGTTTGCTGAAAATATCGCCGTTGTGCCGAGTGTAAACAGCAGGATATAAAAAGAGAAAAAAATAAACTAAAAAGGACATTCCGCGTGGCATTAATGGGCACAGATACATAAAAAATTATTATTAATTTCATCGAAAAAGAGCAGTGCTACAGAGGCACTCTTGGAGAGATATATGCTAAATATTAATTTTCATAAGTCAATGCAAGTATTTCCATTTTCTAAAAATAAAGTTTTTATGGTCATATTAAATCCGGCACTTTTCTTGGGACTTTCCCTTGTATGCTTAAAATCTCATAAGCTATAGCTATTGCTTGATATATGTAGGGTATTAAAGCTATTATCATTGGAAGTTCCATAAGATAAAAAACATAGGAAATGTTTTCAGATTTTAACGGTTGTACAGAAGGATTTGTAAAGTTTTTTACGCTGTGGCTGAGCACGCAATCTGCCAGTCTGCTGCTACACTCACTCTTACTAACATATTTGTTTTGTCTTTTTAGTTTTATTAGTTCGATTTTTTAGTATACATTTTTCTGTTTTTTTCAGTCGTTGCTCAGTTCATCAAATCAATGTTCTGCTTTTTTGCTAAAATGGCTTTACAAATCCTTTTTTGGTCTTTTTATTGTTACCCTATTTTGTGTTTACTTTATTTATTAAATACCTCGTTCTCGTCGCTTACACCATATACAATCTCATTCAATATCAAAATCACAAAATATTTAAAAACAGCGTATCTTTAGAATTTCGAATAGACAATCTCGCGCGCTGAAGATAAAATCGTTTTTTTTTCGTGTAGTGTTTCCACTGCTCGCTTTAAAATCTTTGAGTTTGTTAATCGAAAATTCCTTAAAGTTTTCAAGATATGAAATAGATAAGAAAACAAATTCGAAATTCAAAATTCGGGCTTTGAGTTGTCCGCGTTTGGTGGAGGACTAAGTTATTCAAAATTTGATGGCTGTAGGTACCGTTGTTTTTTCGCAATGATGGAAACATGTATACATTTATACAGATTCTTTATTATTTAATTTCTTTAATACAAGACGATAATGTTTGATGGCAACAGTTTGAAAAGTGATACGTCATTTATTGTGATTCAACGCAAAACGCCGTTTCGTAATTAATATCCCATTCTGGACTAACAACACTTTTGGGCTAATAATTTATTTATAGGCTTGTGAGCTAGTTCAGTTATATCAGAGTAGTTAAGAAACACAATTTTTAATAGAGAAACCTTGGATTTGGGAAAAGCATTCTGGCTAGATTTTATTTTTGGCCGTCTATCTTGCATTCTTCCTACAAACAGCAACTAAGTTCATGCGTGTTTACAATGGTTCTCGAACTGACGACGTTACTTATACACCCATCACTTTAGCTCCAAGGAGTTATAATAATAACACCAGTATTTGTTTACGCACTCGACGAAAGCTTTTCCTTAGTTTTGGTTACGGTTATCAATCTTTGGTACCTACAGGAAACGTATTGCTTTTGCTCTTCTTCATACCTCTTGTTTGTTTTCCTTCCCATCTTATGCATCTTTTTCCTCTCCCATTCGCTTCTGGCCATGATCGATCAGGGATATAATGTGTTTCTGCAAGTTTTTATAAGGAAATTATTATTTTTCTTTTCTTAAAGACGACTCTTTGCGAAAAAATCATTTGCTGATTTCTTTGTTGCCGAGGCTTAAATAGTATTTTGGTGTTAGATGAATGCCATATATCGGCTTTTCCGTTATCAAGCCTAAAAGCCAATACACTTTTCAGGGAATTTCTCTGATCTGAGAAAGGAAAAAAAACGTGCTTTGCTATTACGCGGAAGGAATTCAACTCATGGTATTGGCACATTTCTCTAATTAATGTTTACGAATGTGTAAAAGACATGTAGAGCAATATTAACTATCCAAGTAATCTTTCTTATTTATGTATAAAAGTATACTAATGTTAAGTAAATTTATAAGGTAAGTACTGTTTTAATCAGATAATTTCAAGTTAAGTATAATATCTCCAAATGTTTACTAGTAAAGTTTCAGAAAGTTAAAAAATGCGGAAAAATAGAAAAAAAGCATCAAAAGATCAAAAGAATTGCAGATATCTTGGCACGCAGATTTTAGCTTTAACTTTTGAAACATTTTTATGCTGAAAAGTTAAGCTAGGTTTCCTAGTTTAAGAATGAGTTTACTGAAATCAAAGATACAGAGCTTAAAATCCTATATTAAATATACGTTGCTAAAAACAATCAGAGCCAACTGCTAGGGAAAAGTTTCTGCAATATTATTTTTTCGTGAAATGACCATGTGTAGATGTGTACACTTATCTATTAAAGGAAAGACTAATTATTCGAGATGTAGTTGCGCATTTGTTTAATTAGATTGTTTGCGTATGAGGCTCGTGGCAAATATTTCTGTCAAGTGTACATCAGGTAAGGCTTTGTTTTCCACAGAACACCAAATTCAAGACTTCGAAAATGTGAGTGTACAAAGAAAGATCTTCTAGATGTTTCATAACAAAAAACTGAGATATTGTATTTTAGAAATCCTCACATGTATGAGCTTAATATACGTAAAATAATGGAAGTAAAGAGGTCTAAATGCTCTGAACACCATACTTTAAAGTAAAACTAAGTAAATGCGTTTTCTTTTAATGTAAAATTAAAAGGAAAGACCAGAAATAATGTCTAGAGTAAACAAGAGTTTGAGAGTGGAAAGTGGCTGAAAATATATCGTGTTCCTTTTCCGGGTGAACGTGAGACCATCATTTTAGTTATAATGAAGCAAAGACTATTTATTGATCCTTGCAAAGTCATAAATTGTTCTCAGTGTTAAATTGCTCATGTGAGAACAGGTATGTATTTAAGAACAGAATTTTGAGGAAAGAAAATAGTACTATATATTTGTGAAAATGTGATAGTAATTTTCTAAAAGATGTGATATTTTTACTAGCTTATATTTTTCCTTTTTGCAACGTTTTGAAAGGAAAACACATCACTGATACACTGTAAAACATTTCACTGATATACGATGATATACGAGAATATAACTGACGTAAAAAAAGCATAATTGGAATTTTTGGAATTAATTGGAATTTTTTCAATATCATCAGTTTCATCAATCGTGATTAAGTTTTATTATCGATCTGATAATCATAAGAAAAGGAATCTATATGCTTCTGATGAATTTCTGTCATCTGAAGGGAATGAGACATAATTCCAAGTCATAAAGAAAAAAAAATCTGACTTGACTTGAATCTGACACATGACTTGACTTGTTATAAAAACTCAAAGTATCTTAATTAAAAATTGAAAGATATAAAAAAACACAAAACACTAAATACAATTAAAACAATTTTTTTAATTAAAAATTACAGTTTCTACGCAAAAAACAAGCAATTCGGCCAGCAGGTAAGAAGGCAGACTTTTCGGTGCACAAAACTAAAAGCTTTGTTTTGGTCCCACTCGGCAAAAAGACACTGAAGGTGCAAAAAGACTTAATTCACTATTCTGCTAAGTTCCAAATGTAAACAAATATGGCTGCTATGGTAAAAAAATAGGCTTAGCCGCACTTAAATAACTTTTAAATTGTTGGTAATTCTACAAGTATTGCATGTAGATTACGTAAAGGCATAAAACCCTTCACCAGAAGGTAAAAACACCACAATCCAATCCTTGTGGAAGCAAAAAATGCACAATTTACCAACATACGTGAATGAAAAAACTGAGCTTGCTGGGAGCCGAGTAACTAAAGCTACTCATTACTGAGCCGAGTTATTGAAGCTACTCGCTTTTGAGTTATGCGAGATAAATATAATACAAACATATGTACAGATTTTACTAAAAAATCTCTTCTGAATCCATTTTAAATCCTTTTTGCAATCCATTTTGTTAAAAAGAGTCCTTTATTATGTCGTTACGTATAGATGTCACGCAAAGACATTGTTAAATTGCATTCGATAACGGTCAAAATGGGCATTTTAATTGAAATATGAAACCCGGAATTTTTTGTGATTAAATATGCCGAACAATTTTTGTCGTAAAAAATTCAAACGTCTTCTATTTTTGTTTTGTTTTTTCATAATGAGTATAAAACTTTCCCAAATACAAGTGTGGGAATTGCAGAGTGTATTAAAAGATAGATTTCATTATTTGTAGAAAATTATTTTTCTTAAAATTGTCTTGAATTTTTAAACATGAATATTTATGTCATTTAAAGCACTCTGTAACTGGCAATATATGACTACGAAAATAAAGGCTGGATAAAGACTTCTAATTCAGATATACACATTTGGACATTTGGTTCTGCCGATTGCTGTAAAAAATATCAACATTACACTCGACTTTTAAGCGAGATCGTAAGGGGCGGGCTTTAAAGTCCTCTCTTTTTCATAGCAACCGGCAGAACCAAATTTATATGTATCGGCAGAACCAAATTTATATGTATCGGCAGAACCAAACTTATATGTATATATATATAAGTTTGGTTCTGCCGGTTATACATATATAAGTAAGG
>KK116220.1:36030-87221 GCA_000611955.2 Stegodyphus mimosarum
ATATATATATATATATATATATATATATATATGTGTGTTTGGTTCTAACGATTGCTATAAAAAGAGGAGGTGTACAACTAAATGCTATAGCAATCCCATATACAAAATTTCAAAGTTCTGTAGCTAATTGGTTTTGAGTTATAAGAGACACATTCATACGTACATACTTAAGTACATAGAGAAGTCACGAAAAAATGCATTTTAAATACATTTTACAACCAGTTTTGAAAAATACAGTCTTTCATATTGTCTTTATGTACAGATGTTACGCAGAAAAATAGACAAAATGGATTAAGGAACAGTCAAAATGGATATTTCTGTTGAAATATATTATCCGAAAATTTTCGCTACAACATTACTTTCGTTACGGCGTACAAGTAAATGAAAACACTTTGATAAATTTTGTTTCTTGTCTAAATATCAAGAGAAATATGATACGTGGTATATAAATATGTAGTAAGCTTATTTCAAAACGGGTTACACTAATTTCCTTTTAAATATACCTGACATGCCTTATTCTATGTCCTCTCCCTTTATTTATTTTATATCATGTACGATGGTTTTCTACATTCCCTCCTGATACTTTTTCTAATATCTATATTCCGTCTATTCGGTATTTAGCGCGCTCGAACATTTTGGAAAGTTAGTAATTTCGACAAGAATCTGATTTTATTAAACTGTATTTTGCTCTGAGAGTCAGCTAAGTCACTAAAGATAGAAATCGCTGGCTCTGATCATAGGCGATTTAACTCCAGTACGCAGAACGATTTCATAGCACTAGAAAGTTCATTATATTACATTTCATACATAGTGACTCAAGCACTAGAAAGTTCATTACATTTTCTGTAACTAAGATTTAGCTCTGATGCACTAATCCAGATATATTCAAATCGTCTGCTTTGTCCACTGTAAATAACGAATTTGCTCAAGAGTTCCGTTGTGTAAAATTCAGAGTAAAATATCGAATCCGATTTCTCAAAAATTTTGTTATTTGTATTTCGGAAATTCTGATCCTCGAGGCAAATTCTCAGAAAACTCCAGAATCAAGGCCCCCTCTTGTTCTGTTCGCTCATCTGACAACTTTCGCTTTCCCATTTATGAAAGGTCACATTTCTTATCAAACTGCAACAGTACAGCAACTATTTAATAAGAGATAGTAATTCAGCCAGCCAAAATAGAGTATCAGAAAACCACTGAATGATTTGAAAATGAAATTTCAAATTGCTACGTTTAAACTCAATGTTTCTCATGCGATGAGTTTTGAGCGAGCTTCTGTGACTTCAAGTGCTATTCTAAATAAATTTATAACGAAATAATGCAATGTTTTAAATTTTCACATGAAATTTATTCGGAATTGATATATTTTCGTTTCATTAATATTATCTCAGAATGCTATGTTTGATGACGTCAAGCAAAAGTTACAATATTAGGATTCCCTATGTCAACTAAATATAAAAATCGCCCAAATTGATACAGTGGTTAACAATGGTGGATGCCGTCTCGTCGAACTCGGTTTCAAATCTCAGAGAAATCTTGGATGTTTGTGTATGTTTATAGCTTTGTGGCATAAGCTTACTAAAAATACATGGCTAGCCAAAAGTCCTCTTGAGTGGTTTAATGATAGGGCAAAGAAGCATAAGAGACTTGGATCGTCACCTAGCGATCCTCCTTTAAAATTCGGACGCTGGGTAAATGAGTAAAGCTGCACCCATATTTATTATGGCTCATGCTGAGGATAGGTTCAGTCCTTCAGTCCTAGTAAGGATACAATTCGTAGACTTGTTCCAATGACGAGTATGGTCAGACGAGTGTCTCAATAGTATCTATACAGATCGCTGACACAGAATAATAAAGTGGGCTTATAGAAAAATGGGTGAAGTTTCATAAATCTGCCAGTTTTTTAATTATTTTATTGATAAATTACTCGTATTGTCACTGGGTTTTATTAGAATTTTTTATATTGAAACGTACATCCTGTCCTTGAAGCAAATACAAACGCAAAATGAAAAGGAACTTACGCATTTTCAAAATAGTTTTTTTTCCCTCACTGGACCTCTTTATTAATACATTTGTAAATTTATTTTCGAAAACAGATCCACCGAATAGACAGAAAAAAGGGAAGAGGGGTGGTAGAATTTTGGACCCGATCTCCCCAGTGTGCTCGCCATCAAAATTAGGGGCGGAACCGAAAAAAGGAGTACTGTCACCTGTATGGTGCTCAAGGCTATTGCCAAAGACAGGCACAATTTTGCGCTCTTTGCCAAGATGAATTCCGTGGGCTTAATCTGATGCTGCTGCGAGATAAGTGAGATAACACACAAAACAACAACATTTGCATCAGAGATACTCGTTATATATCATAAAGGTAATAAATTATTCTGGTTATTCATAAATAGCAGAAACTTGTCGATCAACAGGGTCACTGTCGATGGGTTACAACGCCATTTGTTGAAAAAATTTTAAATTAAACGCATATCCTCAGCTTCTTTCCCCCCCACAATACCTCACTTAATGATTAGCTTTCGTGCAAAGCGTACTCTGTTACTCCAATTTATCTAATTTTAAAAAAAAACTTTTGAAATATTTCCAGGTGCACGATAATTAACGAACAAAAGCTGATCTCTAATGATTTAATGAACAAAAGTTTGTCTTTGAGTATGCGAAAGGAACTTTTCAATAAAGGGAACAACAGCTTATCCCTGAAAACTCGATAAATCCCTGAAAACTCTTTTATCCCTGAAAACCCGATAAATTGATCATAAAAGAAGGTTGCAGGCGTAGATATGTATGAATAATGATTATAACTGAAAGGATATGAAAGCGTGGGAGATTTTAAAGCCAGACATTCATAACTTCAGTTTTGAGAGCTGAACACAGAAAAATAAAACTTTTTTTTATATTCCACGAGAAAGAAATATTCATTCGTTTTAAATGAGAACTGCTTTAGTGTAGATTTCGAATTAAGGGTAAAATACAGGAACAAGTGATAGTATACAGAAGCTTTAATAAACATTATTGAAAATAAATTTATTTATTATTGTTAAATATAAACTTTACGATATATAATCCTACTGACGATTGTGTTTGTTAAAACTGGAAATGGAATGGAGTCGATATTAATGTTCTTGGTCTAAATTTTATTAATAAAATTCACACTGTTAATTTGAGTTTCATTAGAAAAGATATTTCTTACGTATGACGAAGTCAAACTAATAATATAATTTAATGCGAAAATTATCCAAACTCTTAGTATAACTTAACAATTTATAACATTAAAAATAAGAAAGAATATTTCAGTGAATTTATGTTAAACAATAAATTATCTTGTTCAGAAAACAACGTAACAAAAAAATGTTTACAAGCAAAGAAAAAAGCAGAAAAGTAGAGAAATTCGTTGGTTCCTCGGGAAAAAATGGAGGATAGAGGTAAAGAAGTGATCAGGAGAAGAGTGGAATTCTTGAGACAAGAAAAATCTAAAAGCTAAATAAATAAAGCGCAGAAAAAAAGTACAGAAGAAACTCTTCATCAAAGTCTTGGTTACTTTAAAAGAAATAGGACTTCAGGCAATTCGAAGTTTTCACTCGTCACTTTGCTTTCGCGTTCAACATGTTTACAATCCCTCCTCTGTTCATTAAAGCAGTTCTCGTAAATGGCAGTTTAATTCTTAAGAAACTCAAGACCTCCTTTCCTTTAGGCTTTCGGCTTTTTATTCCTATTGTATTACATTTTTTGTTGTCTCTTCTTTTATCATGAGATGGAAAAAGTTTTAATTAAGAGTAGTCACCAGACTTTTGTACATGTTTAGAAAAGATATATGGTTAGAAAAGATAGATTAAGTTTTATTTAACAGAGCTCTCCACAGCTCTCTAACTTGTAGCACACTTTAATAGAGGCCACTCTCGGATAAATTTTTGATTCGAGTTTTCCTGTTTATGTTATATATGAGTTGTAAACTAAAAACATTAATACGAATTATGAAGCATTAAATATTGAGCAGTTATTGCCATTCCTCCTGAGAGTGTTCGTGTGGTGTAAGTGCTAGTACTCCCGATTGGCAATTGGAAGTTTCGTACCTTGAATCACGACGAAGACATAGCTGATTTCTCACGTTTCTCAAGAAAATTACAAAATTCTCTACAGTAGTGTCTGTAGAGAATTCTGTACTTGAGTTTTACAAAATTCTCTACAGTACTAAGATACATAAGCCGATATTTCATCACCATCTGGACTGCGACTGGGTCTTGTCCAGGCGCATTCTCCCGCGAGTGTTGTAATTGTGCCATTGGGAACGTGTCCACCTAGCATTTTAGTTTTGCAAAGTAGTTAAAATTTAAAATCTATTATTGACAAACGCTTTTCCTCTTACATTACTGACAAAGCAGTTAAAAAATGCTCATATCAATAGATCAAAAAGCACCCCCTCGGCTTAGAAGATTATAAGTTGTCATTCCTTCCTGTCCATCAATTAGCTGTAAATTTGTCCCATTTTCTGTTCTGTCAGTAACATTCGCAGTTCCCTGAGGAAGATAAGGAATATGTTAAGAAAAATGAAACACATAAATATTCTGTTTCTCATCGCTGTTGGTCAGAAAATCACGTATTACATTTTTCTTTAACCAAAATTATTCAAAGAAAAGATCTTCTGTTGGCGAATTAAATCATCTAGAGACGTTTCACATTCACAAAAATCTTTTAGTTAACAATCTCAGTTCCAATCCATTTTTACCATGAGCTTTTAAGGAAATTTTCTCATAGTTATTTTCATATATAGATGGCATTAATAGCTTGACTTCCTTCTTATGGCCTTAATTTTATTTTAACACTGGCTTCCCTTTCGTCAGTTGCAGTCCTGCAACTAAAGAAGGAGGTTATGTATTTATATCATCAAAACAAGTGCTGCAAATTTATGAATATTATGCTGATTCTTGTTCCTTTGAATCCGCGAATAATCGTTATTCGGCGTATTACTTTAATTCAAACCATCCGTGTCTTCTAAATAAGTAGCTAAAAACAAAGTAAAATTAATTTTAAAATCCTTTTTAATAATTCTATGATCAATGTGTATAAATATAATAGAAGTTTTTTTCCAGAATTTAATAACGAGAAATCTTATACAAAAAAAGAAAAAATAAGCACCTAATCAATAGGTACCACACTTTAAGTTTCTGGTTGTAGCCTATTAGCCCCATTTCGGAAATGATTACAAGCAATTGATGGATGCATAAATTACCAGGTAATAAATCTTGGCAGTATGTTGCAGTCTGTGTTTGATAGTTATAGTGAAATGATTTATTATTGCCTGCTGAGGACAGATTGAGGGGAGCACAAAGAAAGGGTGCGTAATGTTTCTGGCATTTAATGTTCCTAAGAGTTCACTGGCCACCCAACCGGTATAGTGGTTAGCGTCATTGACTGCCGTGCTGAAGGGCCCGGGTTCGAATCCCGGAGAAGGCATGGATGTTTGTAAATGTATAGTGTCGGTGCCGCATGGCGGCAGTTCAAATATGCAGCGAGCCGAAAGTCCTCTCGTGTGGTTTCGTTGAAGGAGAAAGGAGTGAAAGACCCGTCCGTCCGGGGCGCTCTCCATCAAAATTGAGGGCGGTACGGAGCTAAATCGCACGGTCTCCTTATAGAGACATTAGGTATTTTTGAAGCAGGTGTCATGAATAATGAGCAGTGCCCTCCGGGACTCGAACCAAGGACCACTCGAATACACGCCGAGCGTGCTGGTGATCATCATCATCCACCACCTTTTTAGTTAGGGCCCACTGTAGAGATATTGAGATTTATTTGGTAGCAGGAGAGATGAAAAATGACGAATGCCCTCTCCGGGAATCGAACCACGGACCTCTCGGTTACGTTTCGAGCTTGCTGACTACTACACCACGAAAGCATGCGAAGAAGGCGGGAGAAATACCTTATATACTCCCCATTTTAAAGGGCGCCTGGGAATTAGGTGTCCAAATCGCCAAGTCGTGGTGGTGAAGAATCATCATCCACCACGTTTTTAGTTCGAGCACCACTTATAGTACCATTACGTATTTTTGTTTGAAGCAGGAAGCTAAAGAAATGAGTAACGCCTTCGACGGGAGTCGAACCACGGATCTCTCGGTTACGCGTCGAGCGTGCTAACCACTACACCATGGAGACATACGAAGAAGGCCGGAGAAATACCTTATATACTATTCCTTTAAAGGACCTCAGTCGCCAAATCGTGGTAGTTGAGAACCATCATACGCGTTGAGCGTGCTCATCGCTGCACCACGAAGGCATGCGAAGAAGATGGGGGAAATACCTTATAATCTGTAAAGTGCTCAAAGCTATTGCCAACGACATGCGTGTCTTGCGCTCCTTGTCACGAGGAATTTTGTGACTTGGGCCTGAAGGCTTGGCCAATTTCGTGGCTTGTGCCTGACTCACTGTCAGACAAATGAGCATAAATTACAACAACAACAAAAAGTTTTCATTGACAATTTAGATTGAACGGGTAAAAGATTATTTCATAAGTATGCCAATTTGAAAAAAATTAGCGCTACATGAAAGTGATAGATGCTCAAAAGCGGTGCAAGAATAATGCCATTGCTCCGGAGCTTAACATAGGAGTTCAACCATCTAACATCTCAGTTTAATGCTGAATAAGTCAAATTGTCAATCGAGTCGTACTTACAGGTACTCTGCATTTTATGGAGCTGGAAGCTGTCGGCTAGCATATACAGGTAGACATAATTAAAATTACGCTATTTAGATCTACATAGAGCATATTCTGTTAGAACTGTTTCGCTGAAGCCTGGTATACGTTATAAAGTTCAAAGCGTCGTATAGGCTTTTTAACAATAGTGCGAAGCATTCCTCTATGCAGCAGCATGACGTATTATGCTTGATTTTATTTCAAGCATAGTCCTAATATTTCTTCAGTAGACACAATCTTTTGAAGAATCCTTACAATAGAAGTAATAAGGATTCAAGTTCGAAGAACGAGAAGGTCAGGTAGTCAGAAAAAGTCTGGAAATTACCTGGCTATCTCCAAAGTGGGCACGAAGGAGTACGTTCACTAATCAGGCAGCAGAGGTAGTGCGCCATCCTATATGAAGACAGTAGTTTCTAAACATACTCATTCTAATAAGACAGAATGATTTACTGCTGAAGAAGATTTAAGAAATTTGCAGTAACAGGCACTCTTGCTCAAACACCTTTAAGTGCCCTAAGGAGTGCTCTCCCCAGAGAAATAGGAACCAAGAATGAAATCAGTAGAAAAGTAATTTGGATTCAGAGACAGTTCATGCACAATATTAGGACTTAAAGTGCTCCATATGTGACAGTTTTGAGTATTAACAGCTCCGTCTAGAGTAAAATGAGACTCGTCGGACCACAAAATGCTTCCAGGCTATGCATTGTCAGCGACTATTCTGTCCAAAAGAAGACTAGTATAATCAATACATTTGTCTGGATCTGCAGGATCCAGCTCTTGCAAAACTTGGTTCTTGTATGGATACCATTTTACAATGTATCACAGAACCTTTCATAGTGATGACAAGGAAGAAACAAATTACGTGAAAACTTGAGCATTTGTAGAAGAATATTGGGAACCGGATGATTTTTCGAGCACTGCAAAAGACACTTCTTCCAGAGTTTTATTTGAAATCCGTTTTCTTTCTTTTCCTCGCAGCACACACAACTACCCAGTCTGTTCAAATTTAGCAATCATCTTTTCCAAAACTTACCTCGACATAGGCCCCTAAATCTTTCAAACGCCAATATTCTCCCAATGCTGGTCAAAACTTACTTCTGTTCTCATAAAATAACTTAATCGGTAAAGCTCGATCTTTTTTCTTTAAAGACAGATGAAGAATGATTTTAGGGCATTGACTATTAGCAATTTTAAAATGCTCCAAATTTCCATAACGTTCTTCCTACATTGCATGAAAAGCTCAGTCTATCAATAGAGGTTTGTACTATTAATTTTAATTACAGATTTCTTTTACCCATGGACTATATAATGTATATTCGACGTTTCAAAAACGTAAATCTACCAAAACGGTCTCTACATAGGTCTAAATAGGGTAATTTAACTACGTATAACTATCCTACATGTCCTTACTGACAGCAGGTACATCATCTGGGAATTTGTCTCACTATCTTGGGCAAAGTATATCTCCAGTGCAGCGGGGATGATTTATGTCATGTGTTCTGATTAGAAAATCCATTATCAACTGCTTCGAACAGTTTGGCATATTCACATAGACGACATCTCTTAAACTGTGGATTTAACTTGCTAACAAGTGCTGTACAAAGTTGATGGTGATTTTCACTGTTAGAGTTATATTCTGGCAGAATACACAAGCGATATTAGCTAAAATGTAGTCCTCGTTGAAAGAAGTGCTAAACAGAGATTTCCTGCCAGATTACTTAATATTTTTTAAAAGCTATATTCTTCAGCTGTGTTTGTTTGTACCAGAATGCTAGGGCAACAGTTTTAGATAAGCGTAACACAGAATTAACAACATTAACTTTCTGGTAGTGTGAAGGCAAGCGCTCACATTTTCCCTCCGAATTCTCTTTCGGCTTTTGGCTAACAAAACCGGTTTTGAAGTCCCTTCTCTCTCTTTCCTCTTACTTACTTCTTCTATAGTTAGGCTCGTTCACGTAAATGAAAGCTGCGAGGCATGTTTAGTGACTTATTTCCCACATCAATTCGGACTCACAGTTTTCATTAGCAAATGATTGTTCTTCGTGTAATTGTTTATTTTGATACCTATAAACGTTTGTAATATTTGTTTATCAAGACATTTTTTTCTTGTCCAAGCACTACTAGGCTAAAGAATTCGTAAATTTAGAGTTCAATTCAGAGGCAAATTCACTACGCCATTTGGTTTCGAGTGCAAATTCAGTACACGCCATTTTGCTTGGGTCGACCAAGCAACACGTTTCGCTAAAAACGGTTTATTGGGTATATTGGCACCGGGATAGCTAGATTTAAACATTACTGACCTTTTATAGTGCATCTTGGAGATCTTGCGAAACGTCTTCTAGAGACGTATAACAAACAGGGTGACGTTAAACGTTTTACTTGTTGCACCATCTCAAAAATTCCAACTCTTGCTTGACTGGATGCTACGTCGAAAAGCCATAGTTATCCCAACACATGAATAAGTTACTTGAAATTTATTTGATGTGTCGAGTATTTTATCATTTCAGAATATATATTATAATATACTCGTCTAAATGTTTAGATAGAAATAAATTATAATTATATTGAAAGGAGTTAAAATTATTTTAGCTGAGATTATCCCTATTATCTTCATGCATTTCTATAAAACTCTAAAACTTCATATACGAGACAAAATTTATGTTTAACAATTTACCAGGCAGTTAAGCGTTATTAAAATGTTAATCAATAATAATAAAAAAATGCCGTTCTTATTTCGGTGTATTGTCCTCCGAGTGAGGATTTAAATGAATATCTATATGATATTAATAGTGTTATTGACTCAAATGATGACTCTGAAATAATCATCTGTGGAAATTTTTCCCGGTAAGAATTTTTTGTGGGGACCTTATAAACACTCTATGGATCTACGATGAGAAGCTACCATAATTTGAATGTGCTCAATGGTCCTGATAGCCGGCGAATCTTGGATAGATCTGACTATTGTGGAATCACCTTTTCCTGTTTGATCAAATAGAAAGAAGCATGCTAAAGATTCAGTGTAAAATCAACATGAGCAAAAAACGCTCATGGGAACAATTATGTTATACTTTGAATATTAATCAATCTTTTGGCATACCATATCATGTTGCTGCTACCAAGTACAAACGAGCTTTACAGATCGCTTCTTTGAAGTACCAAGATGGATCTTATATAAAAAATTTAGAAGAGACAGTTAATTATCTCCCACAGTATCGTTTTCCTTGTAATAATACTCAGAATGAATCATCATCAGATTAAACTAAATTGCAGGATACCTCAAGAAACGATTAACGATTATGATTTTACTCTAAATGACGTTGAGTTTATTCTTAAGATGTTGAATAAAGATGAAGCCCTCAGCAAAGACGGCTTTTCTTTGGAGATTATCTTAGAAATATTTTAATTTAATAAGATATTTTAGTAGCTATTTTAAATGAGTGCCTCAAAAGGGGGATCTTTTCCTTCGAATGCCGGAAAGAGACTGTTTTAGTTTTATTTAATAAAGAAAAAAAGGATAAAGACGATCTTTTATCTTTTCCACCCATTTGCTTATTGCCCTCTTGAAACAAGATGCTGGATTAGCTTATGACAGGTGACTGAGGACGGAGACTCCTGGTATCTAACAAAGGTAAGAAGATGTATGTCCCACGCCCTCCACTATCTTGAACCGGCAGCTTCCTTGAGTCCCAGAAGGCCTGCCTCGGGAAAGCATTTGTTTTTCAGTGAAGTCTTGTGAACAAACAGGGATGTGGATGATATTTTATGAATGCATTGTTAGTTGTTAGAATGCATTGGTGATGCTTCTGGGCGCACGCCGCCATAATTATTAAATAATCAAACACTAATAATAATACTGATAGCAATAATACTAATGATTCTTAAATACATCAAATATTAGCAATACTACAATAAATATGATCAGTCAATTAAATACATTAATTCATTGAATACTCTATTACGTTACATGGATACATTAGTTATGTACTTGAGAGCTTGAATACAGTAAGGCTTTTCGATACATTAAATCTGTTTACATTCATTATTTGGTAACTTACGTTATTTGAGTACTCTGCCTTGATATAATAGATATATGATTATGTTATATAAATACTGTTTATAAACTCGAATACTAGTTACATACTTGAATGCTTGATTGAAATAAAAACACTTGATTAATTGATTAAACTATATACATTAATTATATGAGCATTTTAATATGATTGTTGACACTTATATATGTATATAACAAAATACAATAGCTGCTTTAAGAATAATTGCCGACCTCAAAATTAATGATTCTAGATTTGGTGCTCTCCCCCTAAATTCATCTGTTCTCCCAAATTTGAGATCCTTCCATGATTATATAACAACCTAGGATTAACCAATCGTAGCTCAGAGTAATTTCTACATGTGCTTAGTATAAATACTCTTGGCACGAAAAATTACGTCATTCCTTCCCTAGCTTCCGCCTTGCAAACATCTCTATGCTACTATGCCCTCTTTTGTTCTAAGATGATATTACGTGCATATAAAAATATTGCAATCACTTATGATCTAGAAATATCTTATCTACTAAGAAATGGTTTGAATATGTGCGGAACTAAAGACTGGTGATTTATTAAAAATCTAGTTTTTGTTATTTTCATCGGTATGCCTTAACCTTCAGCCATGATGGATATTGAAAGCTGTTAAGAGTTCCAGTGTCTTCTACGCATTAAAGATATGACATATATGTACAATAATTATTGGATACGTAAAATACCCTATGTATCATAGTTTACATTAAATACATAAATTCATATAAGCTTGAATACTTATATACGTTAATGCTTGAATTTTTAATTAGTTACTTATTTTATTACCGCTGCCATTCTGTCTCTAGTGGCACTCGTTGGTACTGTCGCTGGTGATGGAGTATATCATACATTTGCTCGTACAAACACTACGAAAGAATTTCATGAAGATGATTGACAGAGATCTTACTTAGTTCGTGGCCACAATATCTAGTCCTGATGACATTAGCAGGTTAAGGATATTGTTAATTCTCTGTCGTAGGATTCTTTGTCTGTGTCTGGAGTTCTCAATATAAACCGTCTGAATAGACAGCTGTTGGTGGAATGTACTCTGATATAGAAGCTTTCGGTTAGTGGGTATTCCGTGACGTAGTGGTCAGGATTTCCTTGTGCCCCGCAAATGCAAAGGTCCGAGTACTTGATGGCTCGGGTGAAGAAATACTCGGGAATGGGTCATGTCCGCTGATATATCTCATAAGTGCGTTCGACGCCCTTTGTCGCTATTTTCCCACTCCGTTTGCCATTTTTGGATTACAGTGTATTTGTAGGGAAATACGGCGCTTAAGCTAGGATCTTGCCTCCGGGAGGTGGCATTGGGTAGCCTCTATATTAGAAGCCGCTACTTTGGCTAGAAAATCAATGAGTTCATTACTCGCATATCCTACCGTGCCTTGGTCCAATAGAGCGTGATGTTCAGATGCGGGCCGTTGCGAAGTAATTGTTGTGTAGACTTTATTTGTTTTGAAGATTGCTGATTGCTTGTAGAGCAGATTGACTGTCTGAGATCATTTGTATATTTCGGAGATTCTGTGTAATGGTATTGCAGACTGCTTACTTCAAGGCTAAGGCCTCTGCCTGGAACACGCTGTTATGCTCCGCGAGGTGACGCTTCCAGTGATACGTCTGTACAGACTTCCTACACCTGCATCAGATTTTGTGCCATCTGTGAAGACGGCGAGGTCCACTCTGAGACGCTCCGCTGTGTCAAGTATGACTTTGATGCCTTCTCGTATGTCTGCTGGATAAGATTAGATTATAACTCAAAGATTACAATATTGTTTATTAACAAGTAATCTTTTAAATAAGAATTAATATGGATTTATGCCGAGTAAAAATACTACCTAAACTATAGAGAATTTAGTTTCTGAAACCCTTCGTAACAGAAGGGATGGCAGACACACTGCAATTCTATCATTAGATATTAAGAGCGATTTCAAGAGCGTTTGGTAGCCGACTTCGTTAAAAGAATTAAAGGACAAGAAATATTCATGAAATATGTTCTGTTTATATATGATTTCTTGAATGAAAGGGGAGTTCCTTTATATGATGGTAAAAAATGGTATCATAGAACCTATCAAAGGGGTTGCTTTCAAGGATCAATATCTGGCCCACTCATGTAGTATTGCATTAAATGTAACTTTGCCACAGAAATTTAGTATAGAAGCTTATGCTGATGATTTTTTTTAATTAGCTGCGCCACATGGCCGCCATACTATGGATAGTTCAGTAAGTTACGCCACTCAAAAGTTGGAGATGTAGTCATTACAAGTTAAGCTTGAGTTCGAGCAAAAAAAAAACAGTTTCTTTTGGGAATAGAAGAAAGTATCACCAGGTCAATAAGCCCTAGGTGTAAGTTGTATGACGAACTGATCAAGATTTCAAAAGCAATTAAATGTCTGGGATTGATGAAAAGCTTACATGTTTTCCACACTTGGATAAAATAAAGTTCGAGTGTGTTTACACCCTCAGTAGACATAATCAGATGAATTTCCAAGGTTAAGGTTTCAAAAATTTATGCAATAGATCTCTTGAAAAGAAGATGTTGTACGCATGCAGCGCATGGTGGACAAGTTCGGTTCGAATGCGTAGAAAAATTTTGCAGATTCAAAGAATTGCTTTCTTAGGAATTACTAAATGCTTTAGAACTGTCCAAACTACTGCTCTTGAGATTTTGGCTGGGTGTACCCGATCGATTTCTTAGCTAAAACGTATATTCTATCTACCAACTAAAAGCTGGGGATGATGCTAAAGATTCCTTTGATGATGTTTCCTCTGATAAAGATTTCGAGTTCGGTAAAGTATACAAATATCATCCGGTCTTAATCGTGAAATTGATATGATAGAGAGGCTTCCCGGCAGCGAAATCTTGCACTCCTTACCACGATGAATTCCGTGGACTTGTTTTGGTGTTACTGTCAGACAAGTGAGATAAGTCACAACAACAAAATTTTATACCCAGTGTTGAACAATTCCAATAAAAAATAGTTTCGTACATAAATTATCGATCGTGTGTATCCTGTCTTCAGAAATAGATATTAAATATTTACAGAAATTTCTGGCTCCGCGAAAGTGATTATTAAATCAGTTAACCCAAGCGCCAATAATCGGAGAAATGCTATTTGAAAGTCTTTAAACCATTTTAACCCTTTATGTCCTTTTAAGCACTATAAACTGTAATACATATTGTTGCTGTTGTGACTAATCTGGAGTGTTTGGTATCACAGCACCACGAAATTCCTCTTAGCAAGGAGACAAAATTGCGCCTGTCGTTGGAAAGAGCATTGGGCACAATACAGGTAACAGTACCACTTAGCTGAGTTCCACCCCAATTTTGAAGAACCACACTCTAGGAGGACAGGTCCAAGGGTCTCCTACCCCTCTTCCCCTATCACCAACCTCTTGAGAGAACTTTCGGCTCGCCATATATATATGAAGTGCCCCCATGTCGCTAACACATTGTACATTTACAAGCATTCATACCTTCTCCGGGATTCGAAAATACCTTCTCCGGGATTCGAAACCGGGTCGTGTGGTACGGCAGTCAGAGTCACTAACTAATACTGCATTTGGGCGGTACAGTTATATATTGAATCAGAAAATATCTCAAAATATAAAATTATATAAGTTTGTTTCAAAGTCTGTATGAAATAAATAATTTTCTATACTTATTTAACCAATACCTTCTTCTAAAATATTGCAATAATTACATTTACATTCCTTATTTTAAAGACAGATCTGAAAATTTTCTACCAACGAAAACACTATTTATTAGGCGCCAAAAATAATTTCATATTTATTTTGAGAGTTTTATTCACAGTTTCGAAGAAGCACTGAATAAAACTAAAGTATTATTCTACCAATCTTCTATATGGATATGTTCCCGGATCTAAGTAATCACAAGAAAGGATGAAGAGGAAAAACTATCCATTGCAGCTCAGGTCTTAGACCTTCCCCTTTTCATTACTTTTCTATTTATGTTTTTATTTATCTTATACTCTCACCCCCCTGTGATCTGAGTTCCGGCGTGATCGATCAGGAAAATAATGTCTTGCTGGAAGTTTTATAAGATGGCTGGTATAGCCGGACGTTGTTTGCCGGATCTAGGGTTATGGAGGAACTTCAAGGTTGCACCATTTCCCTGGTGAGTGATTGGGTACCGATGAAGAAGGATTATCTGGAAGAAGTAAAAAAAATACATTTTCATTTCGGAAAACTGTCAGAATCAACATTTTTCGTGCTTTCTCTCTCTCTCTATATATATATATATATGTATCAATAAACTAACCTTAGCAGCTTAAATCTAAATGGCATTTTAACTGCCGAAACGATGTATCGGCAGTTAAAAATGTAATATATATCGCATATTTTAGTTCTCTTCATATATGTTTACGTAAAAAGTGAAAAATGTTAAAGGCTATTTAATACAAGGAAATTACAAAACGTACGTACAGATGCTTAAAAGGTTTTCTTTAGGCAACGATGAATAAAATAAGTGTGCAAATACTCGATTAAATTTATGTATATTTTAGCACAGAAATTTAGACTTTGTGACAGGCACTACGTGATCAGGTACGAAACAGAAGTTTCAGTTCTTTTATTGTTGTTTTCTTGTCCATTAATTTCATGGAAAATTGCTTGGCAGAGCCTCAAGGAGGTTGGACTTCTATTTCCATCCCGATATTGAGATACAGCAGTTGTCAGGGGGATGGTTCAAGAGTCTCCCACCAGTCCACAAGAGAGGACTTCTGGTTTGCAATATACTTAGAGTGTCCCTATGCCGCAAAGACACTATACATTCACAAACATCCATACCTTCTTAGGGATTTGAAACCGGGAGCATCGGTACCGCAGTAGGCTCTTCTAACCACTATACCGTCTGGGTGGTGAAGTTTCAGTTAACGTCATAATACTGTTTCCTCTTATTATTAAAATTCTTTTTCTCAATCATGTATATAAGCTGTCATTTTAATTTCCGTTTACGGGCTTGAATTTTAAATTATACTCGATGCTTCATGTTTTCTAAAGGGCATCAAAAACTCGCAGATGGGTGAAGGCAGATGATATAACTCCAGTTTATGTAGCTTACTGATCTCTGTTTCCCATCTCTTGCTCGATTGCCCTAAGTGTTTTACGGCATTGCTGCTTTGAGCTTTACGGCTTAGACGTCAGAAGATTTATTTAGAGACTTGCTTATTTATTAGCGTTCCTCCAAGTTAGGAATCTTGGTATTGTTAATCATTGTACAAATATGTTAGCTGCTCCCGAGTTTATAACCAGTAACTACTTATAGTATTGTACACTTGCCAGTGATGGAATTCTGAATTACTATGCATTTCAAATTTGTGCAGCCATTAGGGCAGTGATTACCGATGAGTATGTAGTTGTTATTTAACTATACCTTTGTTTAGCTAATAAATTCGAATTACGTTCTTTAACGATCATAACAACACGCAGTTAACTGCGTAGAAAACAATTCACAGTAGCAAGAGAAGAAAAATTTAGATTCAGATTTTTTTATTTCTATGGGATTATAAAAATGTTTATAAGAATTTTATTTAACTAATTAGTTTACTTTGCATATATTTGTATGTCAATTTTGTTAAAATGTAACTTAATGTCAGCTAAATAAAATAAATTATTTTTCAAAATTTTATGAAGAAATTTTTATTCATGCATTCTTGCAATAGATTTTCTCCTTCTTTAATGTATGCCTTCTTAGTGTTGGAAGCACGTCTGACTAGCAGTCAGTAGGTTCGGATCTCAGTGCAGGCATAACTCATTTTTTCATAGCTCTTAGTAGAAATGAATTTCAAAATTTTTGTACTGTAATACTGTAAAACTTCAAATTATCTGTGCAATAAGGATCGCAGCATATCCAGGGCTTTGAAACCTTCTTTTAAGTGGAATGTGATCTTTTATTGGTCACATACATATATAATGTAACGCGTTTGGTTATAGTACATTTTTTGGCAGAGAATATATTAGCAAAAAATAAAACTTATTTTTTTAGAAGAAAATACAAAACACTGTTTTTTAAGCAAAATGAAACGTAACAATTAAATTACAGTATCATATTTACTAAATTACACATAAAATCTATTCCTGTTTCTTTTAAAATAATGCAATGAAATTAATTTTTACTTAAAAATGAAACAATCGCATTTTAGGCTTATAATTTCGCTTTTATTTTATTACTAGCGGAAATAATTGATGCCAGTTAAGTTAGATTGAAAGTAATGTATCTAACAACAGAGAGAACGATACCGCTGTAATCCTTCTCTAATAGCGATGCAAAAAAATACAATTCATAGTAATACATTTTTCAGTCTGATGCGATATGAAACCCACATAAAAAATTTCGATACCGAAATAAACTAATTATATCAGGATCAATCGCACGCAGTTTTTAATGATTTTCTTGTTTCTAATCAGATGGTTGTAAAAGCTTAAGTTCCCTCCAATATTTTGCCTACATTCAATTTTAGTCAATTAAAGGTGGCCAAAAATTGATCAGAAATCAGTAATGCGAACAAACAAACAAACGCAAAAACAGTCATTCTTCTTTTTTATACAGGGTGTATTTGAAATGCTTCAACAAACTTAGAGAGATGATGGTACTCATCAAGACGAACAAAAAATGCAATGAAACATGGGGTCGGAAATGGCGTTTAAAGGTTGAAAATCGAGTAAATGCGTGTGGAGATAGACAAACTAAGACAAGAAAGAAACACTCCAGAAAATTATTTATTGCACAGAATAGGTACAACACAGCTCGTCATGTCCAGAGAAAACTTTTGTTTTGCAACAGTTGTTCAAAGTGTCGACGCGGGCATTATCAAACAGAGTATATTTGGATTTCTTCTTCTAATAACAGATGAAATCTATCATTTAGGAGACGCCAGTAGAACCACCAGGAGAAGTAGTAGCTCGTATTGTGACCTCTGCAGCACAAATCCAGGAAACTCCCGTAATCTTCGAGCTTGTCCGCCAATCGTTCCTCCGTCGATGTACTCAGTGTGATAATGTCAGTGGTCGACATTTTGAATAATTTTTGTAAAATTTTGTTTTCTCTGGACATCACGAGCTGTGTTGTACCTATTCTACGCAACAAATAATTTTCTGGAGTGTTTCTTTCTTGTCTTAGTTTGTCTACCAGACGCCATTTTCTTGATTTCATCCTTTAAACTTCGTTTGACCCCATGTTCCATTGCATTTTTGGTTCATCTTGATGAGTACTATCATCCCTCTAAGTTTGCTGAAGCATTTCAGATAGACCCTGTATATATAGATTTCGTAAAAATTACAAATACTTGATTAACAAACTCTATGATTTAAAAGCGAGCAGTAGCAACAGTTTTCGAAATAAAGCATTTTTATCTCCAACGCGCCAGACTGTTGCCATTCGAAAAAATGACTGCGAAAATGAGTGTTTTCAGAGTTTTTAATTAATATATCGGCTGATTAAATTCGTACGAAGACGGGAACCGATATTTATATTGTTGCGTTCTACGGGTTTGTGGATTTTAAGTGACTGATGACAACACTTGATTGAAGAATTTAAACACAATTTATTCGGCAGTATTGCACAGGAGAGATTCAAAGACACCTTTACAGCTATCAAAAAACCACGATAAACACGCAGAAACAATCAGCAGCATAGCTTGCAGGTTATCAGGCTATAATGGTGAAGACATCTTCACGGCAAAGTACTAAAGTACAGCTTCAGACTCGGTCGATCACTCTGAAATCAAGACACTACTACTGAAATCAACGTACTCGAAATACTCTTCACGATAAACTGCAACTCCGCATACATTCAGGGTATTTATAGCTTTTGACCTACCTTCGGGAACATTCTCGGGAAAACCGGTAAGAATTCATTCTAAAATTCCTCGCTCCGTCTATAACATATCGCCAATTTTGTCGCCAAATGAGCGTTTTCGCCAAATATGTCAACCCTGCGTTTTATTTTCATTTCTGGCAACCCTAAACCCGCATCTGGGCATTTCATAACCATATGGAAGAGAGGGAAAAGGAACAGCAATTCCGTAACCGAAACTCTGGATATCGGATATCTGAACAGTTAGAATTCTACTTTATTGTTACTGAATTTCTACAGTATATAACTTTGGATTTACACAGTAGCTAAGTTCCTGAGTGGCATAAAACTGTTTCTCAAACACAGAATGTATGAAGAAATGGAGCTTTGGTTGCAGACAGAATAACTCAATGAAAAACTCTGATATGGTTGGTTTGGTTTTTTTTCAATATGGCAAAGCACACGAAGGTTAATTGCCTAAAGGGAAGGATGCCTTTATGGAGGGTCTTTGAAGGGAAACTAACTCGTATATACCTTACACATGGGGAAAAATACGAAATTGCCTATGCAATCAGCCCGTTCACAAGATTCGAACCTCGGACCGAAGTACCTGTGTTCACTGACTTTACCGCTCGGTCGCTGGTAGGGAAAATCTGATATGAACACTATATGACTTCCTTGTATGGCCTGTTAAATCATACACATTTTTTGTTGCAATTCATTCAAACTTATTTCCTTGAATTTCAATAGAGATATATTTCTCATTCAATCAATTGAGTTCTCACTTCGTGGCAAGACAAAAAAATATTAAAAAATGAAAAAAAGGTAATGATAATATAAAAAAATAATAAAATTAAAAATAAAAAAAAAAACCTGAAATGTCTTAGATTTTAAATTACTTCCAAAGGGGCGTTTCTTTAATATTATGTGCGTTACCTTTATTTATTAAATATCATGTTCTTCGCACTTAAACAAACATAAAATTCAGTTCAAGAGCAATATCGCAAAATAATTTTAAATTGAGCATATCTTTAGAATTTCCGATACACAGTCTCACGCGCTAAAGATAAAAATGTTTTTTTGTTGCCATTGCTCGCTTTGAAATCCTTGAGTTTGTTAATCAAAAATTCGTTAAAGTTCTACAAAATATGAAATCGATAGTAAAACAAATTCCAAATTTCAAATTTGGACTTTCAGATGTCCCTATTCGCAGTAGGATTACGTCATTCAAAATTGGATGGCTCTAGGTATCGTTGTTTTATCACAATGCGAGAAACATATATACATTTATGCAGTTTCTTCATTATTTAATTTCTTCAAATATAATACAGGGCGATAATATTTGGTGGCAACTATTTGAAAAGTGAAACAGACATTCAGAGCGATTCGAAGCAAAATTGCAAAACGAAAACAATAGTCGTTCAGGGACAAAAACCCCTTTGGACTAAAAACTCAGAACATCTTCAATAAAAATTACAAAATTCAAAAAACAACTAAACACCAAATATAGATAAAATAATTTTTGTAATTAAAATGAGTCTTTACATAAAAACAAGGAATAAGATATCGGTGGGCATAAAGATAAAATTTTCGTAGCACAAAATATTAAGCTAACTGTTGGTCCCACTGGGCAGAAAGACACTGAAATTGGTGCACGAACTGACATAATTTTTCATTCATCTCCAATTTAAATTTCACTGAATTCGCATAAACGAATAAATGAGTCAACAAATGATGCTTTCCTGTCGTTGATTTGTCAGAATGGAACACTTATGTGCACATATATTTACGCACACACACACACACACACAAAATCATGTATTTTTGCCAACGTAACTTTTATTTACAGACGTCAATTTTTATGATATGCATCTTGTATTCCTTTAAAATGAAAATCATTTCAAAGAATTTGATTATAAGCAACATCTTTGTTCCAAACATAAATACCTAAAAAGTTTTATAGGAATATGTTTCAGAATTGAAATAAAACTTACTGAAAAAGCGCCATTTGAGCATAAAAAATAAAGAAAGTAGCACTAAAGAAGAAATGCTTTTTTCTCCAAAATCAAAATAATGCAGAAGTATTCATTATAAAAGTACGCTTGAGTGTACGTTTAAAATAAAATTTTTGAAAAGGAAGCCGATTTCGATGACTGGTATATACACCCTGCTAAAAATGCCCCGTAGAAATTTCTACGGGGCATAAATATATTTATTCAATGTAATTTCAATACTCAGTATTTTACCCAAAAACTATTTTGTACAAGTAAGAGATTGCCTGTCAATTTTAGTTAAAGTAATTCTTTAAATTTCTAAATGCATTATAAATGCTTATTCCATTTCAGCCCAAAGGGGCCGTAGCCCAGGAGGGCTATTAGCCTCAAAACGGCATTTTGTGGCACTTTTTAACGGTACTTTTTAAATCGTTGCCACAAAATATTATTGTCCTGCATGATATTTAAAGACATTAAACAAGGAAGAATTTGCATGAATGTATATATGTTTCTCATATTGTGAAAAACGACGGTACCTAAAGCCATCAAATTTTGAATAACGTAATCCTCCATCCGAACATGGACACCTGGACGCTCGAAATTTTGAATTTCGAATTTGTTTCATTACCTATTTCATGTTTTGTAACACATTAATGAATTTTTTATTAATAAACTCAATGATTTCAAAGGGAGCAATAGCAACTCTGTAGGAAAAAAACACTTTTATGTCCAGCCCGAGATACTATCTATTGGAAATTTTATAGATATGCTGTTTTTAAACATTTTGTGATATTGCTGTTGAATTGAATTTTATGCAATTTAAGCGAGAAGAGCATATTTCATAAATAAAGATAACACATAAAACGCGAAAAAACGCCCCCTTGGGAGTAATATAAAGTCTGAAAGCTTTCAGATTTTCATATTATCATTACTATTATTATTATTAATATTTTTCGAAAGCTCATTTCCTAACATTGATCAAACTTACAACTACTTATAAAAGTACGAAATACTCCATTAAAAGCTTCAAACTTCATTTGAAATAAAATAGCTTGGATTAGGCATATCATGCAAGTATAAAAAAATAGGCTCTTTTACTTTTAAAAACGAAAGGTAATCATTTACGGATGCATAATATTCTTCTTTTGTTATACTTTTAGGGAAACATAACCCATACATATCCCATATATTGCAGAAAATATGCTATAAATATATATAAATTATGTTAATATACATGTTGTTGTTACGAATCTCTCTTGTCTGACAATGGTCATCACAAGCTCACGATATTTATCGTGGCAAGAAGACAAATGTTGCTGCCGTTAGCAAGAGCCTTGAGCACCATATAGGTGACAGCCCGACTTTAGCTCAATTCTGCCCCCCTCCGTTTTGACATACAGCAACCTGGGGCATAGGATCCAAGGCTATCCCACTCCTCTTCTCTTACGAACAACCTCTCGAAAGAAATTTCAACTTGTTGGAGTTATTTTTCACTTTACAGTTTTCAATGTTCAATACACATGAAAGCCAAGAATATGAAAAAACCAACTTTAAATTATAACACTATAATAAATACTGCAAGGATGTAAAATTACGTGACAGACAAGATAAAACAACATTTTGACAGTAAAACCTGTGTGTTCAAATATAACAGTAAATAGCACAAGATAATACTCCAACGGTAAAGTACTAACAAAGCGTTGTGTTTAAATTTGGGCAATAACCCGTTCAAGTTTTAATTAAATTTATTGGGTCCAGTCTTCCAAATTATAAGTGAAAACATACAAGTTAAGTTAAATAAAATTTTTCATTTATTAAAGCTAAGCAGAACTAGTAACAATATACATTTTGTGGTGGCGGTACATGTGTCGTAGTGAGAAAACAGAGTACATACCATTTCCACTACAAAGAGGGGATCCCCACAAGAAATCACAATTACTTTACAGCGTACATTGAAGAAACGTTCTGCCATATTGAATCTAAAAAGGAAAGAGAATGTAAGTTAATATGATGGGCATGTAATGAAAGTTTTAGAGCCTTCAGCCCGTTCTATCTGGACTCCGTCCTTCCTGCGTCGCCATCCATAGGTGGTTTTCTCTCCGCAAATTCTTCAGCCATCTTGTAACTGTTACGTAGAAAGAGTACTCGGGACGGAGCGACTGCTTTCTCGTCTTCAGAAAAATTTCCTCCTCCCGTCTGGCGCAAACTTCAGAGCCTCCTTTCTCTCGTAGATCGCTGCACGCCCTTTTTCTTCTTCTCGCCAGCCTCTCGTTTGGCGATCCGAGACGGTCCAAAACCAGCCAAGTGCACGGCAACCCTAGGAGCGGAATCAAAAAATGGAAGGTGAAGGCAAAGGGTTTGGTTAGACAGAAGTTGGCGAATAATCGCCGATTCAAATGGTTACAAGCGACCCTCCAGGGTCATCAACCTGACAAGCAGAAGCTAGCCTCGTTCAGCGTCCCATTTTAGCATGGTGAACGCCTGTAAGAATGCGAATAACCCCGACCCCTCAACCTTGGCGTGACGTAGCTGCATACAAAACAAGCTGATTCAGCAGGGTGCAGTTTTCGCACTTGACGAAAGATATTTTCCAGACCACTGTCTGGCAGAGCAAGCAAACGTCAAAACAAAGTCGTAAATCTTGATTCCCAAATGCAACGTAAAAGTTTTTTTGAAAAGAATTAAGGATTTGGTTTTAAATACTAAATTAATAAAAGACCGAAGAAAATTTCTTCAATTGAAATATAATAATCACATAGAAAAAAAATTTTATGTTTTCTACAACGCCAAACACGACCTCAGAAAATATGGATTACAGCTTAGCAGAAAGAGGAGTACGTTAACAAAACCAAATTAAACTTTAAACCAACTTGTGTAAGGCAAATAACTTTAAAAGTATTTTTAAAAAATTGACCTTAAGGGTCAACTTAACCAGGAATTAAACATTAAGCAAACAAATTAAGAATAATTATTAACTAAACACAAGAAAATTTAAATAGTTAACCAAACTACCTTAAGGAAAAAGAAAAATTTAATTACTCAAGCAACTTAAATTCAGAGTTAACCAAAACTCAAAAAATTAAATGACAATAATTACTTTTCAACTAGGCAAAGAAATTTAAGATCAACTACGAAATAAAAACAAATTAATAACGTTTAAGTCTGATAACAGAATTAAGATAAATCATTACAATTAAGATATTTTAATTCAACAACTGAAGTAGCTAAGTATGTATTACATAACAAACTCGCTGCATATTTAGAGTGCTCCCATGCCGCACACACAAGCACTGTACATTTGCAAACGTTCATTGCTTCTCCTGGTTTCAAATCCGGGCCCTTCGTTGTCGCAGTCAGAGTCACCAACAAGAGTCACCAACAAGTTACAGGGTGATCGGCTGTTAACATGCATAAAATATGCAGTAAGTATATATATACAGTTATCTTTATATGTATAAAATGTGTTATATTTCGTTATATTTTACTCTAAGGAATACAGAATTTAAATAAACGTAATGAAATTCTTTTCAAAGCAGAAAATACAGGTTAACCTCTACTACACATATCTCTGTATTTGAGTAGGATTGTGTGTGATCGTATAGTCATAAAATATGCACAAAATGAAAGTACTCCAAATTTCTCATGAAATGATACATTCATACATATTTGAGTACGTATATAAACGCGCGCATAGATGGGAGGAAGATAAATGAATTCCCAACTTCTACATTTCCGAAGGATTTTAGAACATATCCGTTGCATGCCATAGTACGAGCAGAAAGAAAATGCTTTCATCTCAGCTTTGCGTCGATTCTTTTCCCATGAATAAAATATATTTCTAAAGAAACGTGTACTTTGGTCGAAATGCTTTCCTCTCGCTGGTAATCGAAATAGGATTTTCAGCTATGTTATTACGATGAGGGAAAAATCCTTATTTTGTTTTGACATTTTACATAGTTCTTTATTCATAAATTAATCATTTCTAAAAATATTTCGTTCATACCTCTTGGAAAAACATCGTAGCAAAGAAACTTTTTCTGCGGTTCTGCTGTGTTTCTTTACAGGCTGCCAGTCAAATTTCCCTTCAGGAATTGGTTTCTTAAATATTGATCTTAGACTTGTCCTTCCAATTACAAAATTTCTTAAAATAAAATTATAAAATATATTTTGTATAAACACATGCTTAGGATATGACTTTACAGCAAACATTTTGAACAGAGATGCAGTAAACAGTATTGTATAGATACTGGGACTTTCAATGTGATTTTTTAATTCCCCTTTCACAATACACTATTAATACCTTTAAAACCTAACAAAATAAGCTTTTATTCTGTAGGCTTTGAGACTCATCTAACAGGAACCCAATTTTCAGATAAGCTTGAATTGAAAGTTAGATAAAAAATCTGATGTGGTCGCCACATGACTTCCTTGTATGGCCTATTAAATTATGAACATATTTTGGTGTATTCCATTTAAACGTATTTCCTCAAATTTCATTAGAGATATACTTCACATTCAATTAATTCAGTTCTCACTTCACTGCAAAGCAAAAATACATAAAACATCTTCAAAACATCTTCATTAAAAATTGCAAAATACAGATAAACATAAAACACCAAACAAAATTTAAAACAATTAAAAACATTTCACAATTAAAATTAGAGTTTTTAAGAAAAAACAAGCAATTCGGCCAGCGAGCAAGAAGGCAGATTTTTCGGTGCACAAAACTGAAAGTTTATTTTTGCTAACACTCAGCAAAAATACATTGAAGGTTGTAGAGTCATTAGATTATTTTGAATTGGGAGATATGAAAAATGTGTAACGCCCTTGCCGGAACTCGAACCTGGACATCTCGAATACGCGCCGAGTTTGCTAACTATTACACCATGAAGACATGCTGTAAGGAGGAAGAAAATACCTTCTAAAGTACAGAAACTGAAGTTAATTTACTATTCTACTGAGTTTCAAATGTAAACGAATGGCGGTTTCTTTAAGATTAACTCACCACTTAAACTTCCAAACTGTTGATAATTCTACAACTATTGCATGCAGAGTAACTAAAATTATAAAAACATTAACTGGAACATAAAAAGCACATGATTCAATAACTTTTAAATAAAAAAATGTCCAATTTACCGAAACACGAAATTAAAAATACTAAGCTCACCGAGCCGGGTAACAGAGTGGAAGTATCAATATTTATATACGATTGATGCAGCCGATTGCAGGGAAACGGAGGTGCACAAATACATGTTATAGCAGTCCCATATACAAAATTTCGAAGTTCTACGTCTACTCGTTCTTGAGTTATGCGAGATACATATATACATACATATGTACTTACGTACATATATAAAGAAAACGAACTTTTCTGAATCCATTTTGAGTCCAATTTACAATCCTGTTTAACAAAAATCCTACAGATATCACACAAAAACTTCGTCAAAATGGTTTCGAGAGCGGTTGAAATGGATATTTTCATTGAAATACGGTAGCCGAAATTGTTTGGGAATGCAATATTTTCTTTAAATCATAGAAGGAGGCATAAATATATTACACATTTTTTTACTTCCTTGCACGAAGGAAAGGAACTATTGTACTCAAGAAAAATTCCCGGTACCATACTTGAAAGATAATATCCATTTTGAATACTATCGAATGCAATTTAACCAAGGTTTTGCGTGACATCTGCGCGTAAGAACACAATAAAGGACTCTTTTTCCCCAAACGAATTATAAAACTGATTTAAAACGGATTCAGATGACAGTTTTTTCGTGGCGTCTATATGTACGTACGTACGTATGTAATATTTACAGATCGCTTCTTTGAAGTACAAAGATGGATCTTATATAAAAAATTTAGAAGAGACAGTAAATTATCTCCTACAGTATCGTTTTCCTCGTAATAATACTCAGGATGACTTAGCGAATCATCATCAGATTAAACTAGATTGCAGGATATCTCAAGAAATGATTAACGATTATAATTGAGTACAATACAGCAACTGAGCTGAGGTATTTTAATTCGGCTTTTATAAGCTTTTTAATTATTCACTAGAACATTCTGGTAAAACCTCGATTTTTCTCAATAGCTGTAGATAGCAACAGTAATTACGAGATATTTAGTTGTTAAATGTTAAATGCATGCGCTCTCGTATTTTTACTTTTCCGACGTAGCTAAATCGTCTGCATTGCACGGGAAAATAAAACTATTCTAATTACAGTTCTAAATAAATAGCCAAATAAATATGAAATCTGTAACACTGCCCCCTTCACAATTACTGCACGTCCCGGGCAGTACAATCCTTGGACAGGAAGCCAAACTTACAACTAAGGCATCAGTGCAATAATAAACATTACGTTACAATAACAAAATAAACAATAATTGCAATAAGTAACTTTCAAATACTGAATACAAAAATGCGTGACATGCATTCGATGGTTTGATGAAAGTATGAAGAGTTATCCGCAATCAGCGGTAGGTATGAACACAAAATTCTTTTGCAGGATTTTGTCCCTTTTAAAATTTCTCTATATTTAATGATTCCCATCGATTACTTAATCACCGGTGTTTAAAGCAACCCTCCGGGGACGAGAGCATTTATTATTAGACCTTATTGGTTAAAATTATTCTAACTCAGTGCAAAGTAATTTTAGATATAGATCATTTATGAAATTTAACGCTAGCAAAGATATACATATTTTACTTTGTAGTCATATAGACTGCCATTAGGTAGTGCTGTATTAAGCATAAAACTTCTATCGATACGTATATCAAATGATTGGATGCAGTCATCATCTGTAATTCACGCTTGAGTAAAACATCATCTTAGTATTTAATTAATATAAATCAGTGAACAAATATGAAAAGGAACATTTAAATAGGTCATGATTATTTGGGAGTAATCTAGTAGGTTAGAATAACTTTTTACAACGAAATAGCAACTCTGTTGAGAAGTTCTTTCTTGGGGAGGGGTATTAGGTGGTAAGAAAATTTTATCTACGTCAAAATACCATAGAACAGAAAATGTGGTTTCATTTTTTTGACTTATTTGGTATAAAAATTGCTATGATATAATTTCATCTTAATTTAACATGATACGAAATTTTATAGTTTTATTTAATGAAATAAAAACTTAATTATCCAACACGTCAATGTTCATTTATTTCACCGGATCTCTTGCGAACGTGGCTTGTAGCAATTAATTCCCTCAAATAATATATACATTTTATTTTGTCAAGATTCAAGACACTTACTGAAATTAATAAGTATCTTTTTATAGTAATGCTTTGGCTTTTAAAAATATTCACTTCAGGTGTTTCCTACATATTCTTACATTTTATACGTTTGCAAAAATTCAGTAAGCAATTTTTTTTATTGCGAAACAGATGAGAAACGTCTAATATCACATGTAAACCGATGAGAAAGTATAAACTTAAGCAAAACTGAAGACTTGGTAATTTACATTATGTTTCAATTACTATCTGCAGAGGTCCTTTCTTTTCGCTTTGTATTACGAAGAGCTACATAACTATTAGTGGAACAGTTGTACTTGAAAGAAAAAAGAAAAGGAAATGATCGAATATAATTAAATGCAATTGATTTAATTACATCCGGGGAAATGCATAAAAAATGAAAAGAGAAGAAAAGAGCTTTGATTCGGTTCCGGAAATTTAAGAAAAAACCTAAACTGACAGTAGCGAAGAATCTGAAAATCCCAACAGAAGAAAGCCTGATCAAATGGATAACAATAAATCAATGAAAAGAAATCTGAACAATGAAGATTAAAAATGGTGAGGTTCTTCCATATGTTGTTGTTGAAAAACTAACTAAACGAAATGGTTTAATTACCTTACCATAACGAGAACTTAATTAAGGAGGTAAACAATTACTTTAGCAGTAAACAAAGAATTCTTTCTTTTAGTTAATTAAATGTTTCGTTTATACTAAAACTTCCAAATTCTTTAAGACATGAAAGAGTCCATAAGATAGCTTTCAAAGGAATGCTATCAGGAACGGGCCATATAACGTACAGTGAAATACTCGTTCTCAGATTTAAGATTTAACAAACTTAAAACTAGGCAATTGCCTCATATTAGTAACCAATATACTTCTATATAATTAATAAACTAATTCTGGTAAACAGTAATATAGAATTACTGTTTTGTTTCAAGTGGTTCAAATACCGAATCTAGTCCCTATGGATGGATTAGATTTTGCCACAACCGAATCCTGCAGCATGATTAACTTTGGTTCATAAAAGAGCTAAAGATAAATTAAAAAGTAATGTAATATATGCAAAACAAATTTATTAGAAGAAAGTATTATTTCACGAATTTTTATATCGGGCACACTTTCTTTACACCAGCACATTGTGCTTACACCCATTTTCTCCAGACCAAACACTGAATCATTTTTTTCCGTGACATTCATGACAGTTAAATTGCAATATCAGTTCATTATTTTCTTGTTAGGTTCTGGTTTAAATAAAGTTTGGTTTTTTTTTAGTTTCATCATAGAGTTTTATGAGATGATGGCATTAAAATTTCAACATCCTGATGATTTGATTTTCCTTTTTGAACCTGTGGTATTGCTCGGGATAAAGGCGAAAAATACGCAACTGGAACAGGTAATGAGCTAGTACTAAAAGTCATTTATGAATTTCCAAATTTACAACACACATGCATTGCTAAAAGAGCCCGGATACGGGGAATTAATTTTGTCAACATCTTTAACAGCTCCTGTTTTAAAAGCAATGGACACTGAAAATTTATGTCCTTGGTAAACATCTATGTCAACTGGTATAGCCCAGACATTTTAAAGATGGTAACGACTATTACTAATATTTTTACAAAAGCTCTTAAAAATAAATTAGTAAAGTTCCTGATAATATACCTAACGCAATCCGGATTGATGCGGCGGGAAAAAAATGGGACAGTTCTATATCTCCCGTTCTATTGGGCCGACGGACGAAATTCAAATTTCATTTTTCATGTCTTGACAGCGCGACTTAGGTTTTATATTAGATTTATATATACCATTATTCTAACATAGGTATTTTGACACAAAATGGGTCTTTTCTGAAATAACATACCGATTGTTTTCCATATATCGATTCTACGACTCAAATTATGCCTAAATATTAAATTTTGCAAAATTTGGTACGAAATTTACGGAAAAATTTAATTTGGCGAAATTTTTCAGTTTGCGCCAAGAATTATTCACTTGGCGAACTTCTTACTACGTGGCAACCTGTTTTCCTATCCCTTCCATTGTGCAGGAGCATAAAAAAAGTCACATCTTTCCTATCTTTTTACATTGTGGATGAGCGGGAAAAAAGTCATCGGTCATACTTTCAATGCAATTTTAACAAAGTACGTAAACCACATTTGGGTTATTATTGCTTATAAAATATATGCCAAATTTCAAAACGCGCCAGTATGTAAATTCACGTATATCTTCGAAAATTTTGAAAAAAAAAAAGCTCTAATTTTTTGTAGGTATACTTTGTAATACATCTGATTCAAGTTGATTGTAAAAATTTTATAGGTTATAATTCAGAAGTTTTTACAAAAATTTATGAAAGATATATAAAAACAATTGTAAAAAAAAATCACAAAAAATGGGTGATTTTTATCTGGAGTGAACCTAAATTTCGAACTGTGAAAGAAGGAATCAATTAAGTGTAATAAAAAAAGATATATTAATAAATACATACGAAATTGAATTAACATAGAGGAGCTAAAATTTTGAGAGCTAAGGTTTTAAAAACTACTCATGCGTTTTATACAAAACTGCAGTTTGGCATAATTTGAGTCGTAGAATCGAAATATGGGAAAACAATTGGCATGTCATTTCAGAAACAGTCCGATTTTGTGTTAAAATACCTATATTAGAACAGTGCTATATATAAATCTAATACATATCCTAATTCGCGCTTTCGAGACATCGAAAACGTAATTTGAATTTCGTCAGTCGGCCCAGTAGAACGGGAGATATAGAACTGTCCCATTTTTTTTATGCGTGTACCTCACAATTTAAGTTGTAATGCTGAAAAGAACTTAACTACCAAACCGTTCTCCTTGGCTTCTTGAAGACAGCAAGACCCCGTTTTGCCACATCCTATATTTTAGTAATATAATACCAAGTTAACAGAAGTTTTAAAACAAATTTTTTATAACATACCTTAAGCCAAACATTTTACTTGGTTAATGTAGTAGCAGAAACGCTTAGTTAATGTTGTCACAAAACTGTGTCTGCCCACCAGCAGCCGAGCGGTAAAGACGCTGAACACTGGTAGTTCGGTCCGAGGTTCGGATCCCGCGAACGAGCTGGCTGCATGGGCGTTTTCGTGGTTTTCCCCATGTGTAACGTGTATACGAGCCAGTTTCCCTTAGAAAGTCCTCAACGAAGGCATCCCTCCCCTTTAGGCAGATAGCCCTCGTGTGCTTTGCCATAATTGAATAACCCCAAAACTGTGTTTCTTGCAAAACGAGCGCTGAGAAGTGCAAAAAAGCGTGCTGGATGAGTCAATGGTTCAGGCATGAAAGAATGGTGCAATGTGGGTAACGAAAACAATTTCAGTGTTCACTCGTACGGGGGTAGAGATGGATAGATGTAACTTAAACACTGTTAATGGGCTTCCACAACGTGAACAGTTAATGAGTTTTGTAGAGAATTACAATACAGGTAAACATATAGGTGAGTTACATGGATATACTTAGTACAATATAATTAAGGAGTAATACACTGAGTGTGACTCTGAATATTTAACAGAGTTACTGATAAAAAGTAAAATAATACATTAACGAAGGCAATATATACAAGTACTAAAAGTTAAAATTAGAGTACGTGACATTCATTAAAAGATAATTAAAATATAGGATGGCCCAAATTTATTGAGCACATTTCATGTTCGAAATGCGGGCCACAAACGAAGCTCATGTGTAAGTTATCTAATATTTAAAATTTTGCTGTGTAAAACTGTTTCTGATTGTCTTTCCAAAATAACAACGAAAATGTTCGCACGTCTTTCTCTTCTCTTTTTTTTTAAAACAAGAAATGCGAAGTAGAAATGTTAAATAAGGTGTATTAAACGCAAGTACAGAACATATAAAGCTGTGCTGGAGATTAAAATGGCAACAGCCTAAAAAATTTGGCTCAAATTCTAAATAGCGTGGGAATGATTTGGTCAGCAAAATGGCTAATACCGGATAAAGGTAGTTGCGTAACTGAGCGAGGCAATAATACTACGGTTAGCGATGCTGCTGAAACTCTCTATCTAACGCTCTTTCAAGAGCGTTCGTCTTACATCTACATATCTGATTTACGTACTGGTGATAGCTAATGAAAAGTCGAAAGTGGTAGTACACTTCAAACTCATACTGTATCGAGTTACTTAACATAAGTTATAACCAACATCACCCAAAATAATATTGCATCCAACGAAGAATGGCTACCAAAGGCTCCGGTTTCTGGAAAGAGACAAATAAAAAAAAGCAAAAAAAGTTGCTAATTATGGTATCAGGCTGTAAGGTTTATCCTAAGTTTATTAACAGTTATTTTAAGTTTTGTGTCTTTCCTATCTTATTCTAATTTTCGCTTACAATTTCCTGCCAGAATGTAAATTCAGAAACGCAGTTAATGCAAATGAGTACTATTTAAGTCGATGCTTCACCGACTTCGACAGAGAGAGTCTGATTTCCTGACTAGCGCGTTTGCCTTTTGGCTACATTCTCTCTTGGCTGCTACGGTCGGCCGTACCTTAGGTCCTTGCTTGGCTTCGCCGATTTAATTAATACTTAGGGGCCAACTAGTTAGATTTCTGATAGCTTCGGCTATACATTTCAGATAGCTTAGTTAAGCTAGTTTAGTTTAATTTAAATTAATTATTATTTAAGCCCGAGTGGAGGCTTTGTGTAAAGTTCCGAGTGGGAATTGATTGTAAATATTCTGAAAAATAAAGTGTATTGAACCTTTCTTAAGACTTACGTGTTTATTCACACACTTAAGCGATTATTCGCTTGTTAGTGTTCGTGGGGTTCTAAGTCAGAACTTTAGAATTAAATAAGTAAAACCCCACAAGGCATGTTCAATTTATTGAGATCTTTGGAAACGTGGTGACTGGAGTTATCAATTGTTTTATAAACGAGGGTTTATTTCTGATGATGTTTATGATACTATATGCTGGACATCACTTAAACTGGCACACCCTTGTCAGAGTGTGGAACGAAACATTTCCTGGATGATTGGCTGGCTTATGCGAAAACTAGTTCTTTGGAGAAAACGCTATGCGTAACATTTTCGGTTCAGTTATAAAATGTCTCTGGTAGCTAGTTGAGACAGCGGCTTTAGCGAAACACGTTTCAGCTAGGAGCCCTCCAGTGGTAGGAGATGGAGACTCGATTTTCAAAAACTTATACGTCGTTGGATATTATTACCTTATTATAACCTTAAGGAAACAATATATATAATGTCTGTAATAAACAGCAAACATTAGATAAATTATAAGAGTAAAAGAACCTATATTTAAATACAATTGTTAGACACTGCTATTGAATAATGTAAAATATCTTCTCAGATGGACAGTATGATAAATTCTTTGTTTGTAGAACATGAGTTTAAAATGTAAATAGAGGACGAATTGTTTATGTTAGGTAATGATATTTATTTTCATAAATATAAATATGAAAAGTAAGATATTATATGCCTGGTTTTATATAAAAAGAAAATATTGAGAACTGATTCGAATGCATTTAATGAAAAGTTTCCTTGTGTTAGAAAGTTTTAAGCATTTGTTGGAAGATACAAGAATCTTCTCTTTGGGTTTTGCTTGGCTTTGTAAAAGTACCAAACAGAAAAATCTTGATTAATTGTTTCCCGAGCTTTTGAAAAATGATCGCTTCCTTTACGGTTATCGGTTGCAAAGACAGAAAAACAGAAAAGGCGAAAAAATGTAACAAGAAATTTAGCTTAGTGCAGTGGATAAAAAATAAATTAATGAAAGCCTTTTTCTTCTCTTCTAACTGCTGTGGTTAAAAAAAACTGAGAGAAAATTCGAAAAAGAGTTTTTTTCCTTCTTAAAAGCATTAGATATTTTTACTTTGAAAATAAAGTGTAGTACCTTGTTTTAATAGAGCAAGAAGAAAATTTGCTTTTCGCCAATTAATAAGTCCTTCTTTTTATTAATTTTATGCTTTTTTGATGTGTATTCAAACGACGACGCCGTTAAGAAAATTAGGAGGATAAAAATTTATTTGGTAAATGGTAAGGATGCTTTTTAAAGAAGTTATGCGGGGGAAATTTTTCCATTTGACTGAGACAGAGAGAATTAATAAAAAATGCATTTAATATCCGTACATTATTTAGCAGAGTTAAAAGTTAAATCTTTTCGTTGAGCATTTTTGGTTTTTGCCGAAAACTTTCAGTGAGCTCTTTAACACTAATACGCAGCATAGTTGGTATTAAGTAATTGTTAAAGCCAAATTAACGGAGAATTGTTCGCTTAGATTAATTGTGTTTATGTACAGCAAGCACTGAAGTGATAACAACCATTTTCTAAATTTATCTTGATCAGGTAAATTATTAATTTCACAAAATAACTATATACTGGCTGGCAAGCCGATCAGATGAGCAGGCTCCTGCCCAAGAAAAATTTAGAAGTTCCATGTACACCTGAAAATAGAGTGTATAAAAACAGTTTAATATGCATGAAATCCGTTCACCTTCTCCAAGCAATTCATAAACAATTTTTTGTTGCCAAATCAGGAAGCAAAAGCCTTTGACCCATCAGGTTAATACGTATACGTAAAACATCATGATTTATATTTAATGTAATACAGCAAGTTTTTCTCAATAACAATAAAAGAATTAAGTGGCAATAACATATCGTGTTAATTATCCTAACCTGAAACAAAAAAGTTGCCAACAACAGACATGTATTTAAAATGCTTATATTAACGAAATAGTTTCGACATACAATGACGTCACATGCAATCGTGTGCTTTTTTCAATGTCAGAATATGACATTAGATACACTCACGTTTGTGAAAATTGCAACACCAAGAAGGAATCGTCATAATTGAATGCAATTTAATACACAGTTGAGTGGTAGTGGTACAAATAAATGATTAAATGTTCAAAGCAAACAAACAAGAACAAGAGATCAGAATCAGTATTTTGTGTGGCCACCACGCGCCGCAATAAGTGCTGCTACACGACGTGGCATGGAGTCAAACAAAGTTTGAATGTCTGACTGAGGAAGAGCATTCCATATCGTTTGTACGCGTACCCAAAGTTCGTCTGCAGACGCAACAGGACGAGGATCACGAGCAAGACGCCGACCAATGACATCCCACACATGTTCAATTGGCGACATATCCGGGGAACACGCAGGCCAAGGAAGAAGCTGTACCTGCTGCGCTGCAAAGAAGGATTTAACAATCCGAGCAGTATGAGGGCGGGCATTGTCCTGTTGAAATACAGCGCCTGGCAAGCTTTGAAGGAAGGGAACAGCTTCGGGCTGTAGAACTTCACGGATATACCGGTTGCTGTTCAGATTGCCCACAATTCGTAGCAATTGAGATCGTCTATGATATGCTATGGCGCCCCAGACCATAACTCCGGGTGTTCGTCCACTGTGGCGTTCGATAATGCACTCCGGAAGGTGGCGTTCACCGGCATAGCGTCTGACACGAATGCGGCCATCATGGTACCACAAATTAAAGCGGGATTCGTCAGAAAACACGACATGCTGCCAATCAGCACGCCAGTCTCTATGCTGATTGGCCCATTGTAGCCGCAGGCGGCGATGGTCGTGCGTTAGGGGGATCCTGTATAAAGGAGTCCGTGCGCGCAGTCCACACTGCAGCAGACGTCTACGAATTGATGAAGCACACAATGAAACACCTGTAGCTATTGACCACAGTGCTGCCAATTGTCTAGAGGAAGCTGTACGGTCCGTCCGCGCCATGCGGACCAGGTGTCTATCATCGCGAGCTGACGTCACATTTCGGGGTCCACTCCCGGATTTCCGAGTTGTCCGACACTCGTCCGTCCACTGCTTCCAAACGCGCATCACTGTGCTGCTGTTACGCTGCACACGAGAGGCTACTGCACGATACGACAATCCAGCTTCACGAAGGCCGATGATTCTCCCTCGTTCAAACTCTGTAAGTTGTTCAAATCTCGCTCTCTTTCGTCGACGAGGCATAAGTACAGATTGAGTTAACGTTTACCACTAGCAGATAACCACCGATAACCATACACGCCTCGCTACAGCCGTCTATTTATTCGGATCCATCAGCCGTTCAGAGGGCGCTGCTCAGCATACGCATGCGCTACGGATTTGCATTTCTAATCATTTGCATATCATGCGCTACTTTGCATTTCCTGAAAATTTCAGCTCACTCGCGTAAGTCCTTCATGGTGTTGCAATTTTCACAAACGTGAGTGTAATAATAACATATTTAATGTTTAGCAATGCTATTTTTATTTTACATATTGTAAAGCATATAAAGTTTTTATTAAGAACTCAATGATTTGAAAGCGAGCAGTGGCAACCCTTTTCGAAATAAAGCATTATTATCTCCAGCGACTCGCCGGACAGTTGCCACTCAGAAAAATGAGTGTAAAAATTAGTTTTTCATAGTTTTTAACTAAGAGTTCGGCCGATTAAACTCGTACGAAGATGCGAATGGTCGAGATGGCTTTCCACGAACGGAACCGATATGAACGGAACCGACGTAATTCTTCGCAGACGGGCACTTACTGCCCGATACAACTGCATTGGTTTTAAAATGTTTGTAAACGACAATAAAAAGGAATATTACAATCGACCATTACTGAAAATACGTCTTTTATTGCAAATGCTTTCATATATATATATATTGAACTTTTTATTCTACAAAAACGTTGAGTGGTTTTCGAACCATTTTCTAAATCAGCCGCATTAGTGGTTCATCATATCAGTTTGGAATCCGCCATTTTTAAACGTAATGGAAAAGGGTATAAATACCTTCTAATAAAGGTGTAAATAATTTTCTGTGTTACAATCTGCTTCGGAATGAGGGCGAAATTTTATTCGCACTTAATGGTAGGTTTTATTGCTTGCTTTTGACATATGCAATAACATAACATCAAGCAAAGATCTCAAGTTCCCTTTTTCAAATTTTCATGTTTAATTTTAAAAGTCTTATTATTTAATACTTTCGCATATCGGGGTTTTATTTGTGACTCTGAAGCATCCTTTAAACATCTTACTCATAACTATTTATATCTGCAAAGACAAATGCTGTCGCACTGCTTTATGATTGATAACAAACTGTATGAAAAATGATGCCCTTTTGGCAATTTCCCAGTCTGTTGTTTGATAGTCCTTCTTCTGAATGTTTCTTAAACGCAGCACTCGTATGAAATGGCGCACAACGTAATCTGTGAGATGTAGTGTGAACACTTAAAAGTTATTTTGCATCCGAATTCTATTTGAAATTAAAGACATTTACTAAGATTTAGATTCTTATTCATCTTTATCTTATTTATTTTACTCTTATTTATCTTATTCCTATATGCACTACTAGATTAGATATTTACTAAGATTCAAAACACTTTTACTACTAAGATTTAGATTCTGGATTACGAAATATATGAAATACTGGAGAAATGAATAGAATTGTAGAATTTGTTTCCTAAAGCACGATTTATGAATAGAATTGACATACGTTTTATACAACTTTAAAACGAATTTTTGTTATGTGCTTTAAAATTAAATAATTAAAACTAAAATAATAAAAAACTAAAAACTCACAGATATTATGCAAAGATGTCTGCTCGCATTTTTGTGAAATATGATTTAAAAATTCGTATTTCCATAACAATAAACCTTTCTTTGAAAAATTTGCATTTAAAAGGCATGGCTTCGCCTTAGACTGTCCTTTGACATACATCTTAGAACGTATCAATGAAACGCATGTTGATTCTTGTAGAAAATTACTATTTATCTTAGAAGAAAAGTAATACAGAATTTGCATTATTTTCATCTAACAAAATAAAATTTTATTTTATAATAAACTTAAACATCTTAAATTACCGTCATCCTATTCGAATTTCAGTTTTACTTCTCATTCTTTTACTTGAAAGCATAATTCCGTTTTTCATATAATCATCCTCTGTAAATATGATAAAAATTGCTGCAATATAGTGATAAATGGAATAAAAAAGTTATAAATAAAATACAAATTATTTTTATCGCATTTTTCTATTGAAGATCACATTTATTTTTAAGCTTTATTTTTAGAATTCTAGAATTCATAAAATAACAAGGCGACAGAGCGGGATTCCAGGTTCTCTCTGAGCAAAAACCTTAGAAGTATTGCGACCGAACTTAGGAATTCTTGCCTTTCAAATATAAAACTCTTGTTTAGTTAAATAAATCCAATCCTTATTTCAGATAGCTTTATGAAAAGGAAAAGTCTGATGTGGACAGCACATGACTTCCTTGTGCGGCCTGTTAAATTATTTACATTTTTTGCTGCACTTTTTTTAAACTTATTTCCTCGAATTTCATTAGGGATATATTTCTCATTTAATCAATTCAGTTCTCAGTTCGCGGCAAGGGAAAAATTGATAAAAGCTCAAAATATCTTTATTAAAAATTGTAAAATACAGAGAAAACTAAAACACCATATACAGTTAAAAGCAGTTAAAAACAATTTTTACAATTAAAGTTATAGTTTCTACGCGAAAACAAGCCACTCGGCCAATGAACAGGAGAACAAAATTTTCGGTGCACAAAATTTAAAGTTACCTGTTGGTCCCACGGGCAAAAAAGCAGAATTTGGTATACCAAATGACATAATTCACTAAAATCGCACATGTAGACAAAGGGCTTCGTAGTTAGGCTTAGTATGACTTAAACAATTTTTAAATTGTTCATAACGCTACTAACTAAAGGCACAAAAGCCTAATCTGAACATAAGAACAATATAATTCAATCACTTTGAAAATAAAAAATGTACAATTTATCAACATATAAGAAAACACAGACCTCACAGAGCCGGGAAAGAGAGTGTGTACCTATATATCTATCTGTATACGTAAACGTGTGGTGAGGCCGATTTCCGCAAAAAAGGGGGAAGCACAACTAGATGTTATAGCAATCCCATATACAAAATTTCAATGTCCTACGGCTAATAGTTTTTGAGTTTTGAGGGCTAACTATATATGCCGTTACGTGTGTACAGACGTCACGAAAAAGGTCTTTTCTGAATCCATTTTAAATCCATCTTACTATGTGTTTTGGAAAGATAGTCCTTTATTCTGTCCATACGTACAAATATCATGCAAAAAAATCTTTAAATAGATTAGAGAGCCATCAAAATGGGTGTTTTCTTTGAAAAATGATATCCTAAATTTTTCACGATTGCAGTACTTCGGTCTACGTCGTGCAAGGTAATAAAAATTTGAGTTTCTCTTTTTTAAATATAAAATACACACTATAAGTTTTAATGCAAGGGTATTACTGTATTAAATGTGTATTCAGCAGAGCTCCACAATTTTACATGTAGAGATATTTCAATGCATAGAGTTTATTTCGAAAAAAAAATCAGAACTGAATTAATCTCAAATTTTACTAATAGAGCAGGAGTTGATACATGTTACATGTGCCCCAATCTCGTCTAGTCTAAACTAAAGCCCTAATCTATAGTTTAAAAAATGGATTTAAGAAGATATGATTTAGTGCGATAATTTTAACAGTTAATGAATTTACGTGAATATATAGTTTTTGTACCAGCCCTATAACGGAAAAATGAAAGAAATAGTTTCCCTACCACCGAATAAATAAACAAATAAAACACTATGCCCTTATTGTTAATATTATTATCTGAGATTTTATTAACTGAATTTTGAGGGACCGTATAAAAACTTTTGAAAGCACGTTCGTGAAAGTTATCTTTACCATCACAAAAACATGAAAACTATATACATGGGGTTTGAGTTCTCATAAAAAGGCATGCTAAAATTTTAAATTATTACCTAACATACTTCAATATTTAGTTTATCTTATTGAAATTTATATATAATTTTGGCTAAATTTTTCTGCTTTCAGTTTTAAATATTAGAGAATTATAATTGTTATTATTACTATTATAAAGTTGCATTGGTGTAAAAGAACAAATTTCAAATTATAACTTTCTTAATAAAGGCGAGTATAAAAAGTCTCGTTTATTTTTTAATATGAATCGTTATAGACCAAATCTTAAGTCTCAAGTTTTATCTTAATTTACCTTTTTAAATTTGAATCACGGTCTGTTACCAGTGTTTCAACAGTACTCAATCATGCAATATTTTTAAACACCTTGTGTAGAAAACTTTAATTACTTAAATTAATATGTGTACTACAACTGAACGTACGGAATCTGATAATATCTGCTTTTTTAAAATTGGATGGCCTTTAATGTAAGTGTGGTATTCTTTTAAGGTATAACATATTTCTTCCGCCTTCGTGGGGTAGTCGTCAGCCCACTCGGCGAGTATTCAAGAGGTCCGTGGTTGAAGTCCAGGCGAAGGCATTGCTCATTTCTTCAGCTTCCTGCTTCTAAATAACCTAATGTCTCTACAGGTGATGGATGGTGGATGATAATTCTCCATCACCAGGATTTGGCGAATGGGTCCCCTAATCCCCAGTCGCCCTTTAAAAGGGGAGTATATAAGGTATTTCTCCCGCCTTCGTAGTGTAGCGGTCAGCACGCTCGTGCGTATTCGAGAGGTCCGTGGTTCGAGTTCCGGGGAAGGCATTGCTCATTTTTCACATCTCCTGCTTCAAAAAAGAAAATATCTTTATAAAGGAATTAGAACCTTTTCTAAAATTAATGCCTCTCTAAGGCTAAATTTAGATTAGTATAAAATTCAGAACTTCACATTATAATGCCCATTATCTTACTAAATGTTATAAATACAGGAAGTACTTTTCGCGTACTACTATGAAGGTCATAAAACAAGAATACCTTAGAGTTGCCTTTGAAGAAAGCTACTAGAGAATCAATTTCTTTTCTTCCAATGTAAATACATAATTTTAATAAATCTGAAAATTTTCAGATTTTAACGGTCTTCCAAAACGGTTTGTTAAGGTTTCTTCACTCTCGCTGAGCTCGCAGTCAGTCCGTCTGCTGTTACACGCACTCCTACTAATCCATCCCTTTTAACGCTCTAGCTTTATTATTTAGCAACATTGCACTACGCCATATACACCTCAACAGCAAAATTAAAAAAATTTTTAGAGCAGCATAGCAGTATACGTTTAGAATTCCCCATGCAACATTAAGTGTTGGAATACATTTTTCTGTTACTTCGGGATTTTCTCAGTTCATCATATCAATGTTCAGTTATTTTATTAAAATGGCTTTACAAAACTCTTTTTTGTCTTTTTATTATTAACATTTGGTGTGTTTGCTTTATTAAATACTAGTGGAAGTACCCGAAGCCAGTTACGTTAGATTGAGAGTAATGCACCTAACAGCAGAGAGAACTATACCGCTGTAATCTTTCTCTAACAACGATGCAAAAAATAAGATTCATAAAAATACATTTCTCAGTCTGATGCGATATGCAACCCAAATAAAAAATTCCATAGAAAACTAAACTAATTCTCTCTCATTATGTCAGCAACAATCGCAAGCCGTTTTTAATGATTTTCATCTTTCTAATAAAATGGTCGCAAAAACTCAAGTTCCATCCAATATTTCAGCTATATTCAATTTTAGTCGGTTAAATGTGGCCAAACATTGTTCATAATTGATCAGAAATCAATAACGCTAACAAGCAAACACACACACAAGCAGGCATTCTTCTTTATGCATACAGATTTTTTAAAACTTAAAAATTTTTGATTGACAAACTCTACGATTTGAAAGTGAAGAGTAGCAACACTTTTCGAAATAAAGCATTTTATCTCCAACTCACGACACTGTTGTTAATCGGAAAAATGAGTGCCAAAATTAACGCTTTCAGTTTTTAATTAATATTTGGGTTCATTAAAGGCGTACGAAAATGGGAATAGCCGAAATGGCTTCCTACGAATTTTTGGAATCGGAAATAATGTATTTAATTTTTGGCAATGCTGTTTTTATTTCATCGTAAAACTTAGAAATTTTTATTAACAAACTCTCCGATTTGAAAGCGAGCAGTGGCAACACCTTTCAAAATAAAGCAGATTTTTCATCTCCAGCTTGAGAGACTGTTGCTACTCGGAAAAATGTGAGTGAAAATAATCGTTTTTCCGAGTTTTTAATTAATATTTCTGATTTTAGATACGTTTTCTGGAAAAAAGTGGATGTCGACCATTTCCAGAACCCAGGAAAGAATTGTAGAAAGTTTGGTGACGATAGCTATAGTAGCGACTGAGTTATTTTAGAGAGCAATCCAACAGGCTTTCTTCTTTATATATATATAGCTCAAATTCTCGACGTTTACGCCACATAAAACTCGATTCAGCAATAAAACCACAAAATATTTAAAAAGTAACTAATTAACAATAAAAAGTCGCTGAAAAATCATGGAAGCCGCGTGATTGCTTACCCCAAGCTAGAATCAACAGTCTGATTAGAACCCGTTCTTCATCTAGTAGTATATTTTTTAATTAAATTTGATAGTTTTGGGGTGGGAAGCAATATCTGGGGTCTGATAATGGTTTTTTGACGAAGCAATTCATGAAAAAAAGAATAAAACCGTTAAAAAAGTCAATGCGGATATTCCTTTAGAGTGTGAGACTGAAATTTGAACACACTTTGTTCTATCCTGTTCGTAACTGTGCAATGACTCAGATAATATAAATTTGAAAAGAAAAAAGGTTTTTGTCGTGCAACCCTACTATATAATATATAGTGATACAAACATCTATTATAAATTAAAAGAATAACATACGTATTTATAGAAATCATCAATTAGATATAGTATAAATTACATGAATTGTATTCCGTATATATCGCTAATAAAAATTAAATATATGTATAATATTATTTACTCACTTAGTTTATAAAGCACCGTTAAGTTTTAATTTAAGAGATAAATAAAAAAAATTATACTGTCTGGAATGGCATCACCTCTCTTAAAGCTTCCATTATCAGTCTCTATGCATTACTCATTAAAGATTCTATGCCGTACAGAACAGGGATACAACTGACAGTTTGCGAGCCGAAAAGATGATAAAGGCCCGATTAGTGTAAAATAAAGATATGCTACTCGAAAATTAGAGAAATTTGGTTAAGACGTTTATAATTTAAAATGAAAAATTATTTATGTAAACAGATTGCAGAATCATTAGATTATTTTGAAACTGGGAGACGTGAAAAATGAACAATGCTCTAGCCGAGACTCGAACCTGGAGCTCCTGAATATTCGCCGAGTGTGCTACCGTTACACCACGAAGGAATGCAGAAAGGTAAGGAGAAAATACATTAAAGATCTCACCATATTGTAGAACATCACTTAATTATTTGCTTGCTAAAACTGTTACGATAATATAATTAATACGGTTGGATGGAGAAAATGTCCTGTAAATCTCTTTCGAAAGTTTGGTACTGATGAGTTTTCTCTTGTGCAAGTGACTGTTTAATGAAGGAAAAGCTAGAATACATTGATCAGATATGTGAAAGGTGGATAAGACAAGTCCCCAATTAAACTACCTTATCTTTGTGGGAATCTCTAAATGCATGTGAAGTCTGTCACCGCTTTTAATCAGAAATGGCCCCTCGGATAACTAACATCGATTATTTAAACAACATCGATAACTAACATCGATGTTGGAAGGCTCTGGTGTATGCTGTCTACAGAAAATCAAAATATAATGATGGTACGACTATAGTTAAGTAACTTTGCATGATACGTATCATTTATAATGCTTTTATATTCATTTACAAGCTTATCGTCCACTCCTTTCTTTTAGTTATTATTTAACCAGGTAGTTCACATTAAATAAAATATAACTGAAACTGATTTCGTATGCGTGGTATCATAAAGAACATTTAGAGGATCTGATGTTCTTTACCGACACATTTGAGAGGGAATTTGTTGATTTTTTTTTTTGAAAACAGTCAAATTTATTGTCGATTTGCTGAGGGAATAATAATTTGAGCATTTTACAATTAATGAAAATAACAACGAAGAAACAACCAAACACAAACAAAAAATACTGCATGAGAAAAACTTTTCCTACTCTCTGTTGAAATCTAAATTAATTAAATATAGGAATTTAAAGAGGTAAGAAGAACACGTAAACTTTAACTTGACCTCTAACTCGAGCATATGTGACCGCTTATTTTCCATTAAACTGTGGTATAGATGGAGATTTTGAATGCAATGCTGAAGTGAGGGAGGAAGACGATAAACATTATTTTAGCGTAAAATGACAAAATCAGTGATAAGAATCAGTTATAAGGTATATCTCCCTCTTTCTTCGCATGCCTTCGTATTGTATTGTTCAGCACGCTCGGAGTGTACTGAGAGGTCCGTGTGTCGATTTCCGGCGAGGGCATTGTTCATTTTTCATCTCCCCTGCTTTCAAAAAATATCTGATATCTCTATACAGTGTACCAATATTCAGTGAAATAACCAATAACAATAAGTAGTCAGAAGAGAAAAATAACCAGATAAGCAAATATTACTCAACCAGAAAACGATAAGAACATCTATCTCCGACGTTATTTCCCACACACCTGAAATGAAGTGCCTAAATTAATTCTTCAATGTGTACTACCTGAAATGAAGTGCCTAAATTAATTCTTCACTGTGTACTACCTGAAATGAAGTTAATTCTTCACTGTGTACTACCTGAAATGAAGTGCCTAAATTAATTCTTCAATGTGTACTACCTGAAATGAAGTACCTAAATTAATTGTTCAATGTGTACTACCTGAAATGAAGTGCCCAAATTAATTCTTCAATGTGTACTACCTGAAATGAAGTGCCTAAATTAATTCTTCAATGTGTACTACCTGAAATGAAGTGCCTAAATTAATTGTTCAATGTGTACTACCTGAAATGAAGTACCTAAATTAATTGTTCAATGTGTACTACCTGAAATGAAGTGCCCAAATTAATTCTTCAATGTGTACTACCTGAAATGAAGTGCCTAAATTAATTCTTCAATGTGATTGAAGAATTAGTTTAGGTACAACATTGAAGAATTAGTTTAGGTACTTCATTTCAGGTGTGTTAGTCTTCAATGTATACGTTAGTACACATTGGAGAATATTGTACTAACGTACACTTGAATATTTTAATTCCTTGTAATTATTATGTTACACTACATGATAATTGAAAGACACCTTCATATACATAGACCTATCATTAAAGTACATGCTTAAACTCTTAATTTCTAAGTATATTATTTATTTAAATATGTATGCATCTTAACAACAGTTGTGAGCACTCACAACGCATTGCGAATGACTATGCCTCTGTTCAATCACGAGTGATAACTTAATAATTGATTATTGCAATGTATTTGAAGATTATCTGCCTTAGAACAGGATCTTTTTGTAAAATGTTTAAGGAAAATTGTATCATCGTTGCCTTACAAGTTGCTAAAAACAGGAAAACCATTACAGATATCCCGTTCAGCAATAATCGCATCCTGGATGAAATACCAGTATTTACAGATCTACTATAGCACCTGTTTAGAGATCTTGTAACAAATGAAGGGTCAAGTAAATTTAATTGCTTTTTTTTAAGATTTAATTTCACTCGGTGTAATCTGACTGCATTCTGACTGTAATCTGACTGAGTAATAAATTTCTGAATGTTTTTGCAGCAAATTAATTGAAAAATAGGGTGAAATTATAATTTAACTCATGCATACTGTTAATTAATTGAAGATGTTTAACCTAAATGATCCATATAGTATACCAAGATATTTGTTTCCTTAATTTTGCGTCTGTTTAATCCAATTCTGGTAAATGAGTTCTGTCAAGCAATCAACCCATAAATTTCACATACTTCTTTGTGAGTCTCAATGCTTTTCTTGTTTCTATGAAAATAAAATTGTATAATATGTCTAAAATGTTTATTTTTTCATTTCGTATTAGAATTTATGTAAACAATCAACTGCAAAACAAAATGCACAGAATTTATTTCTCTGACAATCTAAAATCGTCTGCTGCCAAATTTCAAAAGGAAAAAGTAAAAGATTGGTAGAAGAATAACAAAGTGACACATAACGTTATCTATTTGTACAACCTAAATTACTTTCTTTCTTGCTAAATCAATACAATAATTTTTAATTACATTTTGGCTGATGAAAACGCCTCACGAGTATGGTGTTGACAGAATTAATGTTGCTGTAAAAACACACATACAGTGTCTGACAAAAGTGATGAGACACTTGTGCTTTAGAAAAGGAAACTGTAATAAAATAAATTAAAAAAACATGTAAAATTTTTTTGTGGGTATGTTTCAAACTTAAATTTAGTAACAATTATTACATAACATACATTTCCTCAAAATATTAAAATATTAATTTAATAAAAATACAATTGTTTAGAACGGAGCAAAAAATGGCTCACGTAAGTGATGGGACACCATTAGACTATGCAACAAAAATCGTCTGAAGTAAGCAATAAAAATATTTTTGGAGATTTTATTTTTACTCAAAAGCAATTGGAAATAACTTATAAAATCGTCTGTATTATTTCTCTCCAGTTTGTTTTGGAATTTTTGTGTTTTTTAGCTCTGTTCAGCCATGAATGCTAAACGAAAAGAAACTTTGCCTGAAATTTGAAAATTAGTTATTAATTTGCTGATTTACAAACATTATATGGAGTAACTGTTAATCCTGAGATTATTAGAAGAGTAATTCGATCTACTGGATATCATGGTAGAGCAGCCAGGAAAAAATTCTTCGTAAGTGAAAAGAATAGAAAACTCAGACTGGCTTTTGGAAAATCCAACATAAATAAGAATTCTGATTACTGGAATGAAGTTATATTTTCTGATGAGAGTAAATTTAATATATTTGGTTCTGACGGTAGAATCTTGGTGTAGAGAAAACCCAGGGAAGAATTTCGCAAACAGAACTTGGTGCCAACAGTAAAACATGGTGGAGGAGGAGTTATGGTATGGGGGTGTATGTCGTCCGCTGGAGTTGGTAATCTTGTTTTTATTGACAGTATAATGGATCAGTACAAGTATATTGGCATATTAAATCAAAATTTGAAATCTTCAGGAAATCTTTAAATTCTACCAGGACAATGACCCCAAGCACACTACTTTGAACGTTAGACTCTGGCTACTGTTAACTGTCCTGAAATAATAAAAACACCACCACAATTTCCAGACTTAAATCCCATAGAGAATATTTGGCAAGAATTGGAATCAAGAAGTCGCAAACACACCATTTCTTCAAAACAACAATTAAAATCGATGCTTCAAGAAGAATGGGGTAAAATCACTCCAGAAATCACAAGAAATTAGTCGAATCCATTCCAAGAAGATTAAATCATGTTTTAAAAGTAAAAGGAAATCCAACAATATATTAAAACCTTTTAAGAAGTAAAATTTTGGGATAAATATTTGATGGAAAACTAAGTGTCCCATCACTTATGTGAGCCATTTTTTGCTCCGTTCTAAACATTTGTATTTTTATTAAATTAATATTTTAATATTTTGAGAAAATGTATGTTATGTAATAATTGTTACTAAATTTAAATATGAAACACACCCACAAAAAGTTTTTACATGTTTTTTTTAATGTATTTTACTACAGTTTCCTTTTGTAAAGCCCAAGTGTCCCATAACTTTTGTGAGACGCTGTATACTCATATTATCTCACTTTATTGATTCAAATCAGTACGACACATGTCGGAAATTTGTTACAGTACTTTAAACAAATAACATTATTCATAGCATATTTTATATGTATAGGCCGACGTTTTAGTTTGTTTAATTTCCAATAATGATATCCCTATGGCAAATAAAGTAAAGGGAAATTGCAGATAAAAATACTTTCTCGACATCCTATATACAAATGGCGTAAATTATGCACTACATGAAACTATATCGAATAAACTTTCCTTCCTGTATTTTTGTTTAGCAGATGTGCAGAGAAAACAAGTAAATATGGTCACAGAAAACCTCGAGAATCGAAGACTTGCCTGCCAGTTTTTCTCAAAGTTTTTAAGATATCTTTCGCAAGGTAAACATTATCTTACTTTCCTTTATTTTGGCTAGATATTCGACACCAGAGTTTGAAAGGAGTTTTTCTCATGCATATATGTATGTACACATGCATAAGGAATCTTTCACTTCTTTTCTAAAACATTTTGTTTCCGAATATTTATGCAAATATAGGGGAACTGCGTTTGCATACATTACGGTTCGTAAGTTAGATTACATGTTTACATTAAACTATTAATACATAATATCATTTTTATATATTCTAGGTCTTATGTTTCCATCCTATTCGTTTCAAATGCTTAGATAAAATGTTTCGTGCCTGTTGGTTAAATAAATTAAAGTAGTAAAATCTCTTTATAAAATAAAAAAGGGGAATATGTATGAAACATCACAAATATATTTATTTGAAAACGTTGTAAACACAGTTTGCAAATAGTTCCCTAAAGCAGTTTTAAAATAGACTTTTAGAAATTTTTTTATTTTAAAATAGATTTTTTGAAAAAGTCTACAGTAAGCTTCCTCTGTTTTTGCCTAAACGAAAAAAGTGATATTAATGAGTCCAAAACTAACGCATGTCTAATAATCAAGCAAAAAAAATATTCACTTTTACATCCTTGTACGAAGGAGTATTGTAATCGAGAAAAATTTCGGGTACCATATTTCAACGAAATTATTTATTTTGACCGCAATTGAATGCAATTTAACAATGTTTTTGAGCGACATCCGTACGTAAGGACAATAAAAGACGCTTTTTCTTGCAAAAAATTATAAAACTGATTTAAAATGGCTTCCGAAGAGATTTTTTTCGTGATGTTTGTACGTACGTGTGTATGTATGTATATATCTCGCATAACTCCAAAACGAGTAGCCTCAGAAAGTTGAAATTTTGTATATAGGAGTGCTATAACATGTAGATGTGCACTTTCAATTGTAGTTGCAAACGGCCGCACCAAACGTATATAAATATATTTGGTTTTCAATTTTTAACAACTGCTTTTACTTTTTAGTTATGTTTTTGTTCAAGTTTTTTACTCTGGAACTTAGATATCAAATTTACTTTTAGACGATTGCTTTTAGAATTTTACTCCTTTTGCTTATCTTTAATTTTAATTTTGCAGCTCAATGCGCAAAATTCTTGACCAAATAGGTCTCTACGTTCTTATATTACTTTCTTTAAATAATATATATATATATCCACTCTTTCACTCGGCTCAATGAGCTCAGTTTTTTTATTCTTATATGTTCTTTTTTGTGCATTTCTTTTGCTTTAAAAATGATAGAATTATGTTGTTCTTATCTTCCAGTTAGGAATTTTATGCCTTTAGTAAATCTGCATGCAAGATTTATAGAATTATCAACAATTTAAAAGTTGTTTATGTGTGTCTAAGCCTAATCATTTTTCTCATGGCGGCCATATTTGTTTACATTTGAAACTTAGGGCAATAGTGGACTTCTTGTCAATCTGGAGAAACTAAGCTTGGCAACAACAAAGATAACGCCGTCTTTTATTATTGCGAATTAAATCAGGCTTAATCCATTCTGGAATTTATTCGAGGAAATAAGTGCTTTAAGATTTACTTCGTAATTTTTAATGTAGATATTTTGAGTTTATAATGCGTTTTTGCCTTGTCACGAAGCTGGAACTGAATTAAATGAATGAGAATTACAGAATCGTCTGTGAAAAACTGTTTCTTTTTTGTTTGTTTGTTTAATTTCTTTTATACATCGTTTTAGATTTATTATAGTATTTGAATAGAACATGTGCCAACGATTAGATAATTCTTCAGATGATATACATAATTTCTCTGCATTCAGAATTATAAAATGAATGAGATGTAACGCTGTTAAGTGAACGTAGCGCCAAAGTTTCGCTATGGTAAAAAAATATAGAGAATTTTAAAGAGTGCATTTATTCTATTGTGGTTTATGCGCTATCGACGAAGCAGATTTAATTCAAACGATAAGTTTAAATGAAATGCAAAATGCGTATAATTAATTATTCCGTGCAAGGAAGTCATGTAGTGTACACAGCAGATTTTTTAAAATTAAATTTACTTCAAAAATTAAGGAAAGATGTTTGTAATTAGTAAATAAAAAAACCCGTACATGTAAAAAATAAGCAAAAAATACTAAAGTTTTTAGAGACATCTCTTAATAAACGAATTCGTTGATATATTGTACATTCGCTTTGACTTTTGTTTTAATTAAGCCGTTGATTAATTAAACGGAAACAGTGCTATGAAAAATCGCACGAAGTCTGATATCAATGTCATTTCGGATATGTAAGAGAGCGAGCCTTAGCTCTTAGTAGGTGGTATAGGATGATTGTAATATACAAAGGACTACAGAAGGCTTGAGAAGGGGACGTTGTTCTTTAAGTAATACACCCATCAAGATCCGTGAAGTACTGAGGTTCTGGTTAACAAGAAAATTTAGTTTGATTAGAAGTGTATGAGTCGTACTCAAATGCATGAATGGACTGAGAAGGGGAATCATTAAGAATCGGTTTCCCTAGAACAACCTATTTTCCTCGTCTAGGCCCCATCAGTAGCAAAAGATGACATTTTAGCTGTAGTGAACATGATGTGGAAAGGATTCACGATCAAGAAAATGACATCAGTATTCAGTAAAAAATTTTGGATAAGGCTATAAGGTATTTTCTTCCTCCTTCCAGCATGTCTTCCTGGTATAACGGTAGCACACTCAACGCGAATTTGAAAGGTCCAGGTTCGACTCTAGTCGAGGCCATTGCTCATTTTTCATGTCTCCCGCATCAAAAAAACCTAATGACTCTATGAGACTATCATGTTACTCACGATGACCTAAAGTTCTGAAAAATAAGTATGTGATGTGTACACAAACTTTGACTCTAATATGAAGGGAAAAAAGAAGACATATCAATGCTTTTCTATGAGCCGCCTAGCCGATATAGTGGTTAGTGACCTTGACTGTCGTAGCGATGGACCTGGGTTCGAATTCTGAAGAAGGAGTAGCTGTAAATATCCGCCCCTTCATAGGAGGCAAAAGTGGCCACTTATCACGTGCCTGCATAAGGAAATGGCCACTACTCCCGGCCCTTGTAGTGGGCAAGGCTAATGGCTATCAAATAAATCGCCCAGCCATTAAAAAAATTCTTTTCTACCGGCATGATGCTAACTTAAAGCTCTTCTATAACGGATAATCGTTGGAGACAGGAGCTTAGTGAACTTCTGAGTGGAGCTTTGTGTGATGGATGAGATCAAGGTTACTATACTATAAGGTTTGCTACTGTATGACGTCACTGACTCCAGTTTGCTCGAAAGCAGCTTCTTTTGTCTTCGTTTGTCCCACTTTTGTAAACAAGTGATATCAGCGTTAGGAGAGATTAACCTTGTTTGTATACTGACCTTGGATGACAAAATGAGATTCCGTCATTCTTGACTGAAAAAAAATATATAAAAATTTAAATAATA
>KK116220.1:87254-133685 GCA_000611955.2 Stegodyphus mimosarum
TATATATAAATTTTCATTTGCTGTTAATATATATGCAGGAGCTAGAGTCCGTGTTGAACAGCGACATCCTAAATCTAAGCTGAACGGTTTTATTTTAATCATTTATGAGTTTTCGATCAACATTATTAAACGAAAAATTTAAGTTTCTATTTCATGCGCCAATAGAAACTTACCGAATAAAGAGAAATTTTAAACATTGTTTTTCTAAAAATATTCGTTAGGAAAATAGTACCTAATGTATACAAAAAGCATCGTAGTGCCAAAAATAGATAAAGCATTTTAATTAATTATTTATTTAAGGTCATAATTCTGTTATCTATTTACATAATAAGCACATTCATAAAATGTTCAGAAAATACTGGCGGAAGTATGCAAAATTCTAGGTAATTATTGACTAATATCCGGTTATTTGGCTTATCTCCATACATTTCTAACTTAATTACCAAATAGCCTCATTTGAAATGCTTGCTGTGAAGTTCTAAAAGTTTCTAAGCATTAGTAATGTAGGAGAGATCTAATAAATTGTTCCAATAGGGTCTTAATTACGTTTTGCGCAATGACAGTCGGCTGAGTGGTACAAACGCTGTGCGGACATACAGCTTGATAGCCGATAGCATCATTATCACTCGAAGTTGTTACAAAATTTTCTTGCGGCACTTTGGTTGATTACTAATTAGTAGAATCGCAAGGTAATTACGTCCGTTGCCCCTCAAATTCACTCGCTGCACCCCAATGGATATTTGATCGTCCACTGTCCGTGTTTGCTACCAAAGTGCTGAATTCCAATTAAGACTTAATTGGATGGATACTAATTATTTGTGCTGACTCTTCCACAATTCCATACAATTTATAGTAGGATTTAATACCGACACAAGATCGTAAGTAATAAGAAAGCTACTTCATAATCATGTTTAGTGTTCCTTATAGAAATATATGTAGTACAACTTTCTCATGACTTGTTAACCCGTATCAAGCATCGAACACATCGTTGCGCAATTCAAAAGAGCCATTCCATAACTCAGTGTTTAGTGTCTTCGGATTTTATAAACAAAACAAAACAAAAAACCTGATAGCTTTCAAATTTTATATTACGCCCAACGGGACCCTTTTTCATTTACAGATATCGTTTGGAGATCATTTGGACTAATGCCTTCTGGCCTAAAAATTTTTTAAAACAACATATCTTCAGAATTTTTGATAGACACTCTCGCGCGCTGGAGATAAAAATGTTTTTTTCAATCAGTGTCACCACTGTTCGCTTCGAAATCATTCAGTTTGTTAATGAAAAATCCGTTAAAGTTTTACAAAACATGAAACAAATAATAAAACGAATTCCAGCTTCGGGCTTCCAGGAGTTCGTATTAGGGTGAAGGACTAAGTTATTCAATATTTGATCGCTCTAGGTACCGTTTTTTTTTCACAGTGTGAGAAACATGCATACATGCATGTATTAGATTCTTAATTATTGAATATTTTTAAATACAGTACAAGGGGATAGTATTAGGTGGCAACAACTTGAAAAGTGAAACGGACGATTATAGTAAACGGACGGAAAATGCCATTTTGAGACGAATAGCCCTTCAAGGCTGCTAAAAAATCTAAAAGTTTTCAGATTTTAACGGTCACCCTAAAAGGTTTGTTAAGGATTGTTTCTTACGCTCTCGCTGAGCTGGCAGCCTAACAGTCTGCTGTTATACTCTCTCCTACTAATGCATACTTTTTTGTCTATTTGGCTTTATTATTAAGCACAATTTTCTTCGCACTTACGCCATATATAATTCAACACAAATGTTACAAAAAATTTAAAAGCAGCATAGCAGTATACGTTTAGAACCCTGGATGCAGCGCAAAATGTTTGCATACATTTTTCTATTTCGCAGTCTTTTCTCAGTTCATCATATCAATGTTCAATTTTCTTACTAAGATGGCCTTTTAAATTTTTTTTGGTCTTTTTATTATTAACATTTTGTGTGTTTACTTTATTTATTAAATATTTTTGGCGTTACGCCAAGACGTTCTTGGTGCTTACGCCACATAAAATTCAACTCAAATGACAAATTATTTAAATACAGCAAATCTTTATAATATCCGACAGACAATGTCACTCGTGGTGAGACAAAAATGTTTTATTGCGCAGAGTGTAGCCGATGCTCGCTTTGAAATCGTCGAGTCTCTTACTTAAAAATTCATTAAAGTTTTACAAAATATGAAATAGATAATAAAACAAATTCGAGATTCAAGATTCCAGCTTCCAGGTGCCCATGTTCTGGTGGAGGACTACGTAATTCAAAGTTTCAGGACTCTGGTATCGTTGATGTTTCACAGTACAAGAAACATACCTACATTCATGCAAATTCTTCAATATTTAAGCTCTTTAAATGTAATATGCAAAATGCCGTTTCGAGACTAATATCGCATTCGAGACTAATATCCCTTTTGGGCTAATTGAATAATTTTAAGAAAACTAAAAATATATGCAAAAGTCAGTATAAAATAAATTTTAAAATCTTTAGTTAAAACTTATAACAATAGTTGATTATTTGATCAATACTTCAATAATGGATAAGTAGAATGGGCGACAACTAATGATAACTTGTCGTTCAGAACTACTTTTAGCCTATAGATATTTGTTATAGTTGTTATTACTAAATAAAACGCAATAAATCCAGAGGTGAACGGAAATGTCTAATTACTTTACTTTTGAATTTACTTTGTAAAGAAAAATTTTACATATTACAGCATTTCTGAAGGCATTCATTTTGCCAGTAGAGTAATAAAGTTCAACTTTAGTAAAAAATAATGTATGTAAATAATTACAACGTTAGTTCAATAGTAAAGAAATCTTAGAAGTCCTTTAGCTGGGTTTCTAAAACATGAATCTTAATTTAAAGTGCTTTAAAGAAATTGCATCACATTCAACAGTCAGATTCAAATTAAAACTTAACTAGTGCTAAATTAATTAATGTTCAAAGACTACATAATTTATTTAAAGCGAAGTTGGTTCTCTACTTCTCACAGGAGTAACAAATGTAAATGTAGGCAGCAATAATGCAAGCCAAAGAACTCCAATCTTAGTAGAGCTAGCTAAACCTATAAGGTATTTCTCCCGCCTTCTTATCATGCCTTCGTGGTGTAATAGTCAGCACACTCGGCGCGTATTTGAGAGGTACGAGTTCCGGTGAGGACATTGTTCATTTTTCATCTCTACTGATTCTAAATAACTTAATAACTCTACAAATACAGAAAAGTGGCTTCAAGACGCAGAAACAAGCTTTATCTTACAATCCAAAACCCTTGACTTAAATACCCTCTGAAATGATTTGCACTGGGGTGAGGAAACTGAAAGAAGAAATTACAGCGCAGACTGAAACTATAAATTACAGGTTAAATAAAATAATAATATCTCTACAAACTCATGGAAGCTTTCTTATCTGTGCAGTTATGGTTACACGATAATTTTATTTAAAATGTACTCTTTAATAAAGTTCTTTATTAATGATGTTCCAATTAGTAAAGTATTCTTCATGTTAGTAAAAATTTGGAAACATTGCCAAGATTATGAGTTTAATTCTCTATCATTTAAAGATAGGAAGTGGATTTAGGGATACTGTAACTTTGAATTTCATTAAATGCAAAATTTCAAATACATCAGATTATATTTTGAAACAAACGCGTCTAAACTAATTTTTACCTGAGGTGAAATATAACTCTTTAAAACTGCATTCGAAACCTCAAACTATTCAGGTATCAATACAGAATAAAAACACGCCAAGTGAAAATTAACAAAGCAACAACCTCGTGTTTGACGTAGAAGAACTTAATCAGAACTCAAGTATCAAGAACTTAATCGATTAAGGCAAATAGGTACAGGTCCCGTTTCCTCAGGATTAAAGAAACCTGCCAGTTTTGCAGAGTTCTTTACTCCTGAGGAAGATGGAGCTGTACCTGTTTGCTCTCGAAATCAATTGAGGTTTTGAATAAAACTTCGCCAAACACTTCTTATTTTGCTAATTTTACGCAGCGTCTGCATATAGTTCTCGAAATAAAATTTTTTCCCAATGTCGGGCGCAAGTCATTATCATAAACATTGGTCAGTACTAAGGCCAGAATTGGTGGTCGCTTTATTATGGAAGCACCTAATAGGTGGGCCACATTTGCCTCTTGTGAAGGAACGAACAGTTACAACCATGTCTTCTACGGGATTCCAGTCCGGGCCCTTTAGTATCGAAGTCGGCTTCTCTAACCACTCTATCGTCTGAGGGTTTAATAAATAACTTTTATAATACATTTGATGGCGTGAAGATGAAACATTTCTTGTGGGAGTAATTTGGCGATGTATTGAAATTCTTTTCATGGGCATATTTTTCTTGCGGAACCCATGAAAAATATTATGTTTATAACAAAGATTATCACATGACCAAACATAATCATGCTGCTTCTCGTATATTTTATTACGAGCGATAATTACTATCTTCTCCTTTGTACAATTATTATTATCTTCCCGTTTACTTTATTTGATTCATTTTGTAAAGTGGAACTATGAGCTTACAACCAACCATTTAAGACATACATAACAGTACAGATGTTTCGAAACACATTAAGTTAAGTTTTGCTATATTTTCAAAAGTAATAATTATTAATTTATACATCTTAAGCAAAATACATCAGTATGTAGAGCTATTAAGCTATTTTAAAGCAGGGGAAGTGAAAAATGTGTAATGTCCTTGCCGAGACTCGAACCCAGGACCTCTCAAATACGCTCCGAGCGTGCTGCCGTTGCAGCACGAAGACATGCTGGAAGGAGGGAGAAAATGCCTTATATACGCTCCCTTTTAAAAGGCGTTTGGGGATTAGCGGACGCTAGTCGCTAAATCCAGGTGGTGACGAGTTATTGACCAGCCCGATTTAGCTCGGGCGCCATTTGTAGAGCCATTGGATTATTTTGAAGCAGAAGATATGAAAAATATACAGGGTGTTTCTCGAGAGTCGAACCCTGGACCTCTTGAATGCGCGCCGAGTATGCTTCCAATTACACCGCGAAGACATTTGGAAAGGAAGGAGAAAATACTTTATAAGTGTATTAAAATGGTACGAAGGAATGTAAACAAAAAGAGTTCTAAGTGGTGTCGATTTAAATGTTTAGCTATATACAGTTGAAGGGAACTCATAGGTACTGCAATTATGAGGGGGGAAATTAAGCTTTTTAATAAGGGCAAAAAAAATTCATAAAAATCAAATAGGAATTGTGAGAAAGGTCTCTAATTAAATCTTCATTTTGTTTTTTACCTAGAAAGGTTACTCACCGTCATTAAAAAATATTGAGTAAAATTATCCTGCTATAAAAAAGTTCGTTTTTTACGTACGTGTTATGCTTTGCATTTGTACAAAACAAGATTTAAATGGCATGTACAAAAAATGCTCAACATTTTTTGTACATGTCATTTTTGTACATGCCATCAATTTTAAATTAAAAAATATTTAATTAAAGAAACGGTTGAGGATAAGAATTAGACTACTTCAGACGAATTAATTTTAATTTTCCAAGTCTATAAATAGAGGGGCATTTACTTTAAAAGAAAACATTTCTTGAGGCATAAAATTTTCTTTTGATTTATTCGAAAATAAACGATTTCATTATGTAGATAGGTTGCAGTGCGACGTACAAGCAAAACACAACTTGCTACTGAGAGTTTTTTTTCAAGTGAATTTTTAAAAGAAACAGTTTCCTATTTGCTTCACACTTAAGAATCATAAAATTCTTTATGAAGCAGGCTTGGAAAAAAACATGAGATATAACTATTAATCTCTGGAAGATTGTCAAGTCGGTTACGAGGCAAAGTGTTCGACAGGTATTTACATACCTAAACATGTGAAACATCTCTATAAAAGCTTGAATTTCTTACATTATTTGCTGTTATATGCACGTATATCTTGCTTCGCGAACAGAAATAAAAACGGAATTGCGACTTATCCGACTTGCCTAGTAGTAACATCAAAATACGTTTACAAATTTTATACTGGCAGGGAGCGCGGAACTGCGTTAGTGATTCATATTGGCCTAGGCACTTTATAAGGCAATTGTACGATTTTGCAAGTTCCGCCCTAATTTTGAAGGAAGGTTTCCAGAGGAAGGAGTCTAAGGCCCTTCCACTTCTTTTCCTATTACTTAGGCATGTCCGCATGTCTCAAAGACATTTTTTACTTAGAAGCATTCAAACCTTGTCAGAGATTCGAACCCTGGTCTAACCATACCACAAGCAGGAAGGCAATTTTTAGAAGTGTTCATTGTGAGAGGTTTCAGTGCATTCACTATCGGGTGTTGTTTGTTCTGTGATCGAAATCGGATTCAGAAATGTATGTATGTATGCCTGTATCGATGGATGTACGTGCAAATATGTGTGTATGTAACACACACATACATGCATACATGACCACATAGTTCCATTCATCCACGCATATATACAAACATTTTTGAATTCGCTCCCGACAACAGAGTAGTACCTCGAAATACACTCTCTGTTACTGCATTTTTTTTTCAATCAGCAGTGTAACAGACTTTAAAGAAGCATAAGTAATTCTGATTATGAGAAAGTCTTGTGCTATTTCATTCAATTTTATTGACTAATTTACTACGAGGTAATTATCATTCGTCAAAATACTCTTTGGGAAGTTAACTTTTCTTTCACGTGTTTACATTCTACGATATCTTCATAGGTGATCTATTTAAAATTGTTCAGACGATTTAATTTCACTGATAGTTTTCGAGAACAAATCGCAGTTGGAATAAAAATTCAAGAATTTTTTCTCAAACTAGTCTTTTCAGCAAATTATTTCAGAAATTAGTGTAAAGCTGTCTAATTTCCTTAAAAACGTATGGGGAAAATAAAAGTTGCAGTCGAGAAGAATAAACCTTTTCCTATGCATATGGGGGAAAATAAAAGCAGCTGTAGAGAAGAAACCTTTTTGTATGCAAATATCCTATATGGGGTTGTAGAGACATTAGGTTTTTAGAAGCAGGAGACATGAAAAATATGCAATTCCTTCGCCGGGAATCGAACCACGGACCTCTGAAATACCGGCTCAGTGTGCTGACCATTACACCACGAAGGCACGCTAAGAATGTGGGAGATATACCTTATAGGGTAAATAAAAGCAGCGGCCGAGAAGAAGAAACCGTTTTGATTACAAATTTCCTATATATAAGGGAAAAATAAAGCAGCCAGCAAGTATTCATTATTGGGCACTGCAGAAGTCGCGGTGTTAAGCTTTATTCAGGAAGTAACATAGCAGTTAACAAGGGATGTACCAAGAAGGCGAGGCAACACCTCCATGAGGCGTTGCCCTCCCATACTACCATCACGAGCATCGATCGACAGCTGTGGGTTCTTCTGTGCCCACTTGGAATATGTTGTTTATCAGATGCTTTTGAACACAATTGAGGATCTGACTGCATGAGATCGTTGTCACTTCAGTAGACATCGCCAGAGCACACCGAGTATGTTTCAACGTGTCCGGCAATCCACTTCATAATGATTTTTGCGATTGTTTCTCACTGAACGTGGCTTGTTAACCCATCTTGCATGGTATTTTACCCTCTTGGTGACTACTATCACTCCTCTGAATGTTTCTTTCGAATTCCGAAACATCCTGTATAAGATTTAAATCTCTGAATGGATTATTTCAATATAAATTGGCTTTTTGTTTCCTGTTTGTTGAGTTTCTCTCTCGTTAGCAACTTTAACGCCCTTAAGCCGTTTCAAAGTGAGGTTATTAAAAGGCACAAAATAGTAACTTGAAAACATCACAATAAAAAAATGTGGCGATATATATTCTTTGGCACGATTTGCAAACCAGATTATTTGAAATAATATAAACTTATTTAAATGTGTTATAGAATTCTACTTTTTATTCGTTTCTGTTAGTTTAATTTAAAAGGTGAAAAGAAGTATAAAAAACTCAGCCATTTTATCAGAATTAAAATGAAATCAATATCCGTCAGACACTAACATAACAAACGATTAATCATACTATTTGTGATTCGATTGATAATGAATGGTGTTCTAATTGGTAGTTAATAAGAAACATCGTTAACAAGGAATTCCTTAATGAATCATGCTGTTAGTGAAAAAAGCAGTTTTGTGATGATTATAGGTTTAATAGCTTTCAATTAAAGAGCTTCAAGAAAGTTTGAGGCAACTTTCATAAGCTCGAGTAATTGGTTATCATATTGTTAACAATGATTTTATGTTCTTTTTTTCCCATGATTTAATTTTCTTTCTAATGTATGAATGTTGTGTTCTTTACTAATGTACTAGTCCCTCAACAATCAAGTGCATAAATAATTTCTTTCCATCAGAATAAATTCATTACTGGTTATTAATTTAACTCGCCGATTGAATATAAATAAAAGTTAATGGACTTTAAATTCAATAGCCGTTACTCTTTCATTTAAGAATTTAACCAGAGTAATTAATTTTTTAGATGCTTTAGATGATGGAAAAATTTATCTTTGTACCAAAATCCAGATATTAAATTTAAGTGATTTTTTATAACCATAAAATTATCTGCAAATAATGAACTGCAAAGTTCGGCAATGCTTATTAAAAACTCTGATAAAATGACTGTGTTTATGGCTGAAAACACGTATCATTAATTTTCTAAGTTAATATTCTTGGAATATATGTTATAAAACAGCATAGTGTTATAAACAGTTTGACTGTGATCAACTACTGCGAAACTGCGACTGTGATCAAAACTGCGAAAAAGTTTAAAATTGTATTTACAATAGAATCGTGGACGACAAAATGTTTATACTATTTTATGCTAATTTAGGATAATTCATATTTGTATTACTATAAGTTTACATAACATAGAAAAGAAACTTATTTTAGAATTTAGGTTAATCATATATCTCAAAAAATTATTTAAGACTTGGAAAAAAAAATTTTAACAGAAATTAAGTAATCCAAATCATGAATATTATATTCAGAGTGACACGAGTATTTTATTCCTTCCTTTTTATATTTTATATATTCCTTTTTATATTTTATATATTCCTTTTTATATTTTATATATTCCTTTTTATATTTTATTCTTTTGAAACTTGTAACTTCAAATTTAAATTGTTCCAAAAATGACTACTACTTGCATTTTGTCCGGAGCTATCAACATAAATTCAATTTAAAAAATCGTAAAGAATAAAAACTGATGCATACAATGCGTCTTTTAAAAACTACATAAGAAAACCCTTTTATCAAGAACAAATAGCTGTATCTCACATTATTCAAAATATATTCGTTGTAAATTGATATACTATTTAGCATGTGTTTTCACGGAACTTTGTTGTCGTTGTTCTCCACTAATGCTCACTTGTCTGACGTGTAGTTAGTTGTCCGAGCCCATGAAATTCCTGTGGCAACTAGCGCAAGATTACTTCTGTCGTGCGCCGTCTTGAGCACCTTACAGGTGGCAGTGGCGATTTATCTCAGTTCCGGCCTCAATTTTGATAACGATCCGCCGAGGGGAACAAAGCCGAGGGTCTTTCCCCTATCATCAATCTCTCGAGAGGACTTTCGTTGAGGACTCGTCTCTCTCGAGAGGACTTTCATTCTCGAAAGGACGCTCGTTGCATATTTAGAGTGTCCTTCATGCCGCACGGACACTATGCAAACATCCGTGCCTTCTCCGGGTTGGCAGACAGCGATGCTAACCACTATACCAATTGCTCGCGACTGAACTCTTTGCAGCCTATCTTTGGAACAGCACAGTCTATGGAATTTGCCTGAATCTACCTAATATTATCTAAATTAGACTTTTTGTAGTTTATAAAAAGTCCATGAGAAGGCACTTATTCTGAATGAAGAACATGAAGTTAATGAGTGATTTGGAGGCTAAAGACCCAAGAAATGTAGAATTGTAAGGTTTTAGTTTAAACTAACAAAGTTTTATTTTAATTTGCCTTTTTCTATCCGTTCTCATTTCAACTTCCCGTTAGAATAAGCACGCGTTTCAGCTTTATGCTAATTTGAAGTGGAGCCAAGTTCTATTTAAACCGTAGGTAGGAACCTGTCAGTGTTAGAGAGCTTTTAGTCTCAGACCACTGTTACTCTGTTCAACGTTCGCCTGACCAGCTAGTATTTAAATTCTAAGCCTTAGTGCTGTTACGCTTTTACTTATTGAAGTAATTCTAAGTGCGTTAGTATTAGTCAAAACTTGCTACGCACCCTTTAGCATAGAGGCCAACCTCGCGTTTATAGCTCTGTGAGCAACGGCTACTTAAGTTCTATTTAATTTTAGTTTAAATTATCTGATTGTTCATTTTAAGACCCAAGTGCTGTCGTTGTTTTCTGTATCCCTCCCGAGTCGGGAAGTGGCTGTATATAATTGTGGTTTTTTAATAAAAGAGGATTTTAAATCCCTCTGAAGTGCAATTCTTCTACCACTTAATCACAGTATTCTACCACAGAACATAGCTGCATTCAGCTCCCTGTTCAAGATCAGGATCGTGTAAAGTGTTTCACGAAGATGTTTGCCAAGAATATGCACCGAACATCCAGTCCTGACAGAGCCATTAGGTCTTCTTTATATAGGGAGATGTGAAAAATGTGTATTGTTGTCTCCGGCACTCGAATGAATTACGAGTCTAGTATACTTCCAATTAAACCACGTAGGCATGCCTAAAGGAGGCAGAAAATACTTTATATTGTTACACGATGCATCACTTGTTTTATTGCCACTGGGGGAAGATTAGGATTTCAGGGTAAAAAATTCGTATCTATAAATAACTGCAAGATAATACTATAGCAAAAAAAAAATCTGAAAGCCTTCAGATTTTATATTACGCCCAAAGAGGTGTTTTTCTTATTTGCATATATATATACACGTTTCACGAGCATTTGGGCTTTTGGTCTTTGAATTAAAACTGTTTAAAAACAGCATATCTTTAGAATTTCCGACTGATACTCACACACTCTGACGATAAAATATTTCATTCCGTACAGTGTGTTGACACTGATGTGATTGTGACACTGATTCAAACAAGCATTCAAGCAAGCTTCAAACAAGACGGAACACGCTTCGTCTGGAGCAGCTCAGGCCTCAGCTTAAATAATAATTTCTGTCTTATTTTGCATAAAGCGTGTACTGCAAACTCATTCTGGGAAGGAAACGTGGCTAGGAAAATGAGGAAGGATATAAAGGAAAAGCTGGTTCCAAAATAAAATTAACTGTTAGAAAAATAAAATAAAACCTCAGAAAGTAGCATCAGAATTTTCATCAACAAACTCTAGCTATTTTTTTTTGTAGTAATGTAATTTGATATGCTTTGCTTTAGAAGCATAGTAATTATTTTATGCTAAACTGCGTACTTTCTTCCACTCTTTATGCATTAAAGATGTTTAGTACATTAATTTATAGCAAAGTTTTAGGAAATACGTACACTTTGAATTCATTAATATCTAGGCAATATATTACGAGTCGTCCACAGCAGATTTTGTAATTTTTTTTTTATTTTCGTCCTCTTGATTGAACTAAAGAGTTTATTTTGTTCTACTTAAGACCAAATAGTGATTTCTTTTGTTTCTTTTTGTAATTTACATAACGATTTTATTTATGCAAAACCACTTAAAAATATAAGTAATTAGAATAGTTAAAATTACAAAATTAAAATGATGGATGGAATCTTCCTTCAAATTGTAAATTTTATTCTGAAAATGGTATTTTTTGGCAAATTTACAACCACTGAAAAATACTGAAATACATCAAAGAAGCGCACTGTTTACTTTATACATATTACGTTTTTATCAGCGGATGATAAAAAATTTCAGGTTGAAATATACTTAAGAATATTTTTTTTATTATTTCATTGTTTTGAGAACCATCGTTTGATTGATTTTATGTTTTTACAGACGTATAAAACTTTTGCAATGATTCTAATCTATGGATGTTATTAAGTATGTGAAGTAAGTGAAAATGATAGGAATTATAAATTTTCATACGAAAATTAAAAGATGCATACAAATACTGTAAAATAATCATTGAAATAAATAATAATAATAAAGAACTGGATATTAATTTGTGAATGCCATTTTTCTCTTAGTGGTTTAAATTTTCCGAATGCATATTTTATTTGCAAAAATGTTAAAATAACTTTTATTCGAAAGAAAATTTTGAATGATTTCCAAATTTAAATTATTTACAACATGTTATCGAAGACATGATAACGCAAAAATATTTTAGTCGCGTTAAAATGTAAAAGAAACGAACTTCTTTCATTTTTCATTTAGGAAAAATATTCTGAAGAAGAAAATCATAATAAAAACATACTTTGATGGATTATAAACATTTAAGATATTAAAAATTAACATGCTTTTTCCTTTTAAGAAAATTACTTCTAGGCAAATGATCTCGTTTGTGCTTTAAAAAAGTGTGCACTCGAGTTTGAAAAAAGAATACTGCTTTTTCATTTTCTGATTTCACAAACCATTTGTGGAAGGTTTTTGCAGATAAGAATGATAAAAGAGTGCCTTTTTAATCTAGGCATCTTCAAAGCTAATGTGATCAAAAGCGATTACCAGAATGGTCTTTCGATCTAAATTAAGATTATTAGTGATCGCAGAAGTTTTAAAATTTCACATCACTTGATTACAAAAAATGATTAGAGAAGAATTTAATCAGATGACTATAAAGGACTCTGATACATTATTAGAACTTACAGATTTAATTTATTTCTAAACGCACATATTATTTGTATAGTCATTAGATTATTTTGTAGCAGGATACATAAAAAATGAGCAGTGCCTTCGCTGAGACTCGTATCTGAACCTGCCGAATACGCGCCGAGTATGTTACCATTACCCATTACAGCAAGAAGGCATGTTGGGGGATGGAGAAAATACGCCCCCTTTAAAAGGGTTACTGGGGATTAAGAGACCCAGTCGTCAAGTAATGGTGGGAACAATTATTATCCACCACTTTTTCTGTTCGGGCGCCACTGTAGTCGCCACTGTTTTTTTAAGCAGGATATATGAAACATGAGCAATGCTCTCGCCAGGACTCGAACCTGGACCTCTCGAATAAGTGTCGAGTGTGCTGACTTTACACCAAGAAGATATGTTATAAGGAGGAAGAAACTACCTTATATTCTTCCCCTTTTAAAGAGCGTTTGGGAATTAGAGGACCCAAACGCCAAATCCAGGTTCACCACCTTTTAGTTTGGGGTTTCGCCCAAACTAAAAAGGTGGTGAACCTGGATTTGACTCATTAAGGCTTTTGTTCATGAAAGACTCATTAATGAAAGACTGATTAATGAAAGACTCATTAAGGCTTTTGTTGCTAGAGACATGAAAAGTGTGCAGTGACTTCGCAGGGATTCGAACCTGTACTTCTCGAATATGGGCCGAGTGTTTTAACCTTACAGTACGAAGGCATGTTGCCATATGTATTAATAACGTTACAATATATGTTACGATAATCATAATTACAATATAACAACAAAAAATTTCAATCTGAAAATTTCAGAATAACACTTCGAAGAATTCACAGTTAAAATTTAAAAAGATTAAGGGAAAGTATTTAATAATTTCTAAGATATAAAACCATAATTTTAAACCATTAAACACTCAAAAATTTTAAAAACGTAAAAATCATAACATCAGATTTCAGTTTAACAGCTAAAAACGTTTTAAACCAAGCAGTTACTAATGATCTACTAATTTAAGAATAAACGATGAAAGAGTTAAAGTTTGAGAACATACAATCATGTATGGGAATCCATTACTGACCAACAGCGAAAATAAAATTAGTTTCTTAGTTCAATATTTTCTAGAGTCTCTACCATTTTAAGGGCAAGTTCATCTTGAAAAGTGGGAAATTTGACTTCTTAACTTTTAATGACAGAATTATAATTCCAACTGATTTGTAAATATATACGTTTTCAAGACATCGGCGTATGCTATTGCATGTCAATATAATACTAAAATTTGTTTATAAATTTTTCATCTAGGATATGTAGCTACTTTAAAAAGGTATGGGAATATATTAGATAAGTCCCTTTTCTAAAAGTTCTTTACGTGCAAAACATAATATCTGGTTGTAACAAAACTTTTCCCTAATAAAATACCATCCGCCAAAAAGCGTTCTTAATAAAGTTAGGAAAAAAAAAACATGAAAGCAGTACCTTCAGTGCAGTTAGTAATCACCGCCGAAATCTATGGCTTTCTGCCAATGTTTTGATAGTTCTTCAAAGCCTTCAGCCCATGAATTTGGCGGCCGCATGTCCAAAAACAGATCAACCTCATTTATGACGTGCTATGCAGAATGGAAGAGAGCATCAGCAAGCTGTAACTTCAGGTGTGAAAAAGGTGGAAGTCCGAAGCAGCGACGTCGGGGCTATATAGTGTGTGTTGCAAAAGATCCCATTCCAGGCTGTACACAGTCCAGCCGTTAAATGCAGACACATGTAATCTTCCTTTGTCTTGATAGAACATTACCTTTTTTTGTCCCGGAAGTCAGTTCGACGTTTTTCCTTGATAGCAGCGTCAAGACGGACTAGCATCTCGCTGTACACCTTGCCGTCGAGAATGTTACATTTTTCCACATACTCTTTGTGGATAGTACCACGGCAGTCGCACCAGATACAAAGCATGATCTTTTTGTTAATCAAATTGAGTTTTTAAACGCTGCTGACGGGCTCACCAGTCGCAAACCAACTCCCTTTCCGCCCTGTACTGTTGAAGTAAATCCACTTTGCATAACAAGTGACGATTCGGTCAAGAATTCTGTCCTTGCGTTGATATTCGAGCAGATTAGTACAGGCTCGTACAAGTCTGTCTTTATCTGCTGGAGTCAGCTCATGCGGCACTCAGCGATTGAACTTGTACGTCAAGTTTATGCGATGCATTGCGCTACTTATGAACATGCAAGCTTTCGAGTGGTTGTATACTAATTTTCTTCCACAAGTCCTCGTAGGTGGACCTCATCAACATTAGTAGGCCGGCCAGAGCGCTCTGGTTCTCGAATGTCATAGTCCTTGTTTTTGAACTTTCGGTACCAAACCTTCATAATGTCATATAATAAAACAGTAGTACCAAAAGCTGTACACATGATTTGGTGACATTCTGTAACTTATATTTTCCAATAGAACTGGAAGCAAATGATGGTTCTAATCTGGTAGCGTTGATAGTTCCAATATCAGACACCTTGTACTTCATGGTAACGGAATGTTTTTACAAATTTCACAACACAGTATTCAAGCAAGTCTCTTCCTTTCAGATGCCAAAAATCGTTTGACAAAATATTAAATATGTCAACGCGAACTATTTGTGAATTTTTTAATTATGATATTTAATTATATTTATTTTTAATTATGATATTTTTTTAATTATGATTTTTTATTAATGATATTTTTGTTGGTGGGAAAATTTGGTGGGCTATTTCATAACAAGCCATTTCTGATTTTAATAATATTTACATAATGGAATGAATAAAACATGCATTTGTCTTAGAAAATTATATTCAAGCTTTAGTCATCAGTATTTCTCATGAAATAAATATTTACTACTATAATTCATGAATTTATTAGTGAGTTGAACCAGGAATACACATAACAAAATCAAAATTTTTTTCAGTAAAATAAATAATTCAAAAATACAATAGAAATACTGTATTTCTATTGTTTTCATACAAAATTCAAAGTAATTTCGTTCATGATTCATATACCTTTAAAATAAAATTGAATGCTTTCAGCAATATGAACGAAATTTAGACAATCGCATGTCTGCACTTTAAGATTACTTTAAGATTTAGAAGATATTATTGTACGAATGCTGTTCTTAAATCATGAAAATGAATAAAATGTTTTTTAGTATTTCAATGTTCTATTAAGAAATACTTTAAACCTATATAACTAAATAGCCTAACATTCGATGAATACTGAAATTTGAAATACTGTATTGTATGTTCAGTCTTTCGGAGATTTGCGTTTCTGATAGTCTGACATTTAAGCCTCATTTGAATACACGTCTTTTCTATTTCGTGACATAACAATTATCTGAAATTCAATATAAATTATAAACTACAGCACGAGAAAACGTATCAATATGTGTTATTTGCTTCATTCCGTTGAGCATATGAAGGAGAAGTTGAAGAGCACTTTTGTCAAATACTTTAGACTGTGAGACTAAGCATTGTATAGCTCCTTACAGGAGGACGATATTCAGCATATTCATTTCTTCAGTTCTATCATAAACATATTCGCGAACAGAAATCAGTTTCGCAACTTTTCATTACCAATCATAGGTTATGAAGAACTTTCGCCTTCTTCACCACCCTTCGTGGTGTGGTGATGGATCCGAAGAGCATTGGAAGATTCTGATTCCGAATTCTGGTGAGGACGATAAGAAGCTCTTTACGTTTTCACCGCATACCTCGGTAGTATAATTCATAACATGTCCGATTAGCATTCGGGATGTTTAGAGTTCAAATCTCGGAAAAGATATCTTCGGATTTTCCTACTTTCTGATCTGATAAATACTTAATAGCTGTACACTGACATTATACTAAAATATAATCAAACTCACTATCAACCGGAGTTGGCAATTATTCTTTCTCAGTAGTATTTAATTGGGAGAAAATATTGTTGCTTGCGTACGTGTTCGTTATGGATTGAATGCACAAGTCGTAAAAAGTTAACAAAAATTTATTCTTTCCACAAGAAATAAATCAAAATGCTGAAATATTTCTTCAGAGATATTCGCACAATGTCACAATATCTCAAACGTTTAGCAAAAACTCAGTTCAAAACACATAAAATAGTTCTATCTCATGGCGAAATCGCTACAATGAATAACGGCATTAAGTAAACAAACAGCAGTTCGCTTTTTACATCTACAGCTACAACAACAACTCAGATGAGGTGTTTCAATTCGACTTTTATAAGCTTTTTAATTATCATTAGAACAATCTCGATTTTTTTAGATTTTTCTGGATGGCAACAGTAATTACGAGATATTTATTTATTAAACATTAAATGCACGCGTTCTTTCATTTTTATTTTTTTTTCGACGTAGCTTTCTCTTCAAAAATCGTCTGCGGTGCACTGAAAAATATAGCAATTTTAATTACAATTCTAAATTAATAGCCAAATAAATATGAAATCCGTAACAATATAAAAAGTTTCTCTAGTCTCACTGCGTAACTTGCGTAGTATTATTGATACAAGATTCATTCCGAAGCTAGAATCTCGGGGAGGCTATTGCTAATTTTACATGTTGCTTAACTTCAAAATTTCTGCAAGCTTAACGAGGTTAAGAATCTTCTGTTAATTCAGCATGAACAGAGTTACCCAACCAAAACGTCGAATCGGATACTCATATTAATTTCCGAGTATAAAGGATTCCATGGTTTATTTATTCGATAAAGAAAAATTAGAATAATAATTCTAGTACATACTGACAAAATACAGAGCGTGATAGAATGATTTATTCTTTTCGATATAATGAAACAAAGAAACGATTAAACATCTGGTTAACATTTGATTTTATTATCACACAAAATAAAGTTTGGCATTAACGAGTTTTGAAAATTATACCGTTTAAACATTTGATAGAGGAAGCGATATGCTCCCCCATACAGCCCTTCCCTGAATTTCCGTATGCTTCACCGATTCGTGATGGCTGGCACTGCGACAGCACTGCGAATGGTAGCCTTCATTTCTTCAACTATCTGCAAGCTGTGTTGAAAACCTGCAGTTTTCATGTATTTCAGCACAAGGAAAATATCATGCTCCATTGCTAGTCTTAGAATCACATATTTTAAAATAGTTTTTGCAATCTAAATGCGCAAACTTGCTATGTTCACCGAGCCACGCAGTGTTAACATCCAGTAAGGTGGCATGGCTTGTCCTCCTCAACAATATACGATTTAAGCGCCACCTCCATGGTCAAATCAAAAAGGATATGTCATTCTGGTCAAATCGATCCACTTTGTTGGCTGTAAAAAACTTTTCATAAATGTTTGAAGTTGTAACGGCTTATTACTTCTCTTTCACACTTGTTATATTTCTATCCCAAGGGAATGTATTTTTTCACGATTTCTCTTCAAATTTTCTTCTCATTTTTTTCTGATACATAGTTCAAAACTTCGGCTATCTTGTCTAACAACTTTTGTACTTTTCAAAATTATAAACTCGCACGATAATTCTGTTTATGGTTGCCACTTTCTGACCAACACATCTATAGGTGCAGGGATGCCTGTAAGAGTGCTACACGGTGCAGAGGAAATTTTTAATTGCAAATGATGTGCAGTATGTTTTCGTTACTTTATAAAGTATTTTCGACCTCCTTCAAGTATGTCTCCGTGGTGTAACTGAATGTATACTCGTCGCATATTCGGGAGGTTCAGGTTACAGTTCCAACGAGGGCATTGTTCATTTTTCATGTCTCCTGCTTCAAAATAACCTAATATGATTGGTGGACGATAATGAATCACCATCAGAATTTGGCTATTGGGTCTTCTAATCCCCAGTCGCCGTTTAAAAGGGCCAATACGTAAGGTAGTCTTTCCCTCCTTCCAGTATGCTTTCGTGGTGTAATGGTAGCACAATCGGCGCGTATTCGACAGCTCCAAGTTCGAGTCCCGGCATGGGAAAAAACCTAATAATTCTAAAACTCGTTTCACTTTTTTTCTATATTGAGTTTTAAGGAAGTGAATAAATTATGGACAAATTATTTTTTCTTTTCTTCGAAACTTTAAAATTGATTTACAGCATACTAATTCCGTATAAACCCGCATATTTAAAATATCCCTTCTAAAACGTAGCTAAAGCGAAGACTTTAAATGATAGCCGTTACGATCATTTGAATTCCGCTTAAGCTACTAGAAAGCTTTTAAGAATTAGCTTGGAAAAATCTTTTTGTTTATATTATGTTTCACTGCAGCAAAAAGTACAATTGCGAGGAAAAACGAAAAGGGTGAATTCTCTTTTTTTTTCTCTTGTTGTAATTGCTTAAGCGCTTTGAAAAACTGCTAAAAATCAATAAATAACTTCCAGATATCAACGTTATTCCTGATTCAAATTTGAACAACACGTTCAAGACTCTCTATTTGAAACATGCACACTATATGCATATATTTTGCCTGCGTATATTTCAAATTACAAATTTAGAGAGTTGCGACAAATTTAAGTGAATGGAATACATTTACTTAATCAACCATAAAACTTAAAATTCCCTTAAAAGATTCCCTGCTGCGAATGAACAAAAATATTGTCTGGCATCCCTTTTTTAACAAGGCAAACTAAATTACTGCCATTTTCGAATATTTAACTGAAGTTTGTACCGAAAGCTGAAAGCAGTTTCAATTCTAACTTGAAATTCTTTCAAATTTCTAAGAGACGTAGATCTTAAAGAAATGTAAAATGAGAAGCACTTGCTATAAAAATAGTATAAAATAGTATAATAGCAAAGGAAATGAAAAAGATTCGAAAGAAAAGCGTTCAAAGTGTTCCTCTTTTTATTTTACTTTCACACATACAGGTTTTGAAAATATTTTCTTATTTTACATCAAGGATGCTGTTTTATTCGCTACAGAATAAACAGTAATTTTCTTTGTTTTTAAGAGGAAAATTCTTTTATCAGATAAGATCTTTTCTTTTGTAATTGGAGCACGGCTGCATTTCAGCTCTTTATTCTAGTCAATTAGACACGCACCCTTGCCATGTAACTCTGGATAAGAGAAAATTAAGAGCACTTCTTTCGGCAAAGCGCAAGATATTCTGTGCTCTTTTTGCTGAAAAAAGTTTAAAAAATAAAATGATACTTTGCTTTGTTAGCTAATTGCTCTCTTTATAATTGCGTCTCCATGAGCAACGGAAGTTATTTTCAATAAAATTGCGACGCTCAAGGCAAGCAACATTAAAACTTTTATAGGTGATTAACTGAAGTACGATTTTATAAAGAATCATGGATGGGAGAATAGGTACGTACTATCACTGGCTATAGACAAATAAACAATGGTGATGACATTGCAGAGTCATTAGGGTCATTTTGAAGAAGCTAGAGATGTGAAATGTGCAATGCTCTCGCCGGGATTCGAACCACGGTACCCTCGAATACGCTTCAAACGTGCTGACTACTACACCACGAAGGCATGCTAAGAAGGCGGGAGAAATACCTTATAGCATTTGAACTTTTAACCAAAGCCATATGTATTTGAATAGTGTTACCGTGTAAAATTGCATCTGAAGGTTTCGAACAAGATAACAACTCTAATAGAAGGCTGTAGAGAGATTTAGATTTGAAATATTTTCGCATTCTACACAGATACAATCAATGCACATTCCTATTTCTTGCATGACATCTGAACCGGGCCACATCGACATAAGACAGATTACTCTAATAAACTGTCATGTATCATAACGACCACATGATAATCTTTTTACTCTGCTAAATATTAGACTACCTACTGTCTATCACATTTGAAAACAGACCATGTGGTTACATACTTAAAAATGTAATCATAGTGTTCGTGCGTACGGGTTCGTAATGGACTGAATATGCAGAAAACCGATGATAATTACATAAAATTTATTTCACCAAAAGAAACATTTCAACGTTCTGGAACTTTCCGCAACAAATACTCACACAGCTCTTCTCAGTATCACAGAAGTAGTTGAAGTAATCAGTAGTTGCACTTTAAACTACTGAGAACGTTAAATATACTGCAACGCAAAACACATCTAAAAGGTGAAGCTCTTATGGAGATCTCTTACTAATCCGAACTCACGCTGAACTAAACAAAAACTGAGAACTGATGCTGTCCCCGGTATTAAGTAGATGGCTCAGAAAGCTCTAGAACCTTCCGCCTCTCGGAGTTGCGCATGCGGTTACAGTTCCTCTTACGGATCAATTGCAGTTATTCAGTTACAATACGAATTACGGTCATAAAGAGAATGGACTAAAATGCCGCCAAACATCACCAAATTTGGCGACATTTGGTGATAAAAAGTAATCTCCAAAACCGTCGCCAGCGTGGCGATATCACGCCAATTTAACGAGATAGCCAAAAGGTATATTTAAAAATGCTTTTATTCTTATTTATTGATTTTTCATTTGTCTCCTTATTTACAGCTTAAATGCTTTATAATAACATACCATATTACGAAATGTTTCCCCATCCTTCATCCGAAAGTTTTTTTACATATGTCAATGAAATCTGTTGTAAATCTACCTGAATCATATGGAAAATGTTTATAAAAGGCAATTTTGGGATATTAAAAATTAAAAGAAATTGAAATAATAAAATTAGAAAATGGTATTTTTATAACATAATTTATTAATAAACACAAACAAAAAGGATAATTTTAATAAAAAATTCTTTACCAAAATTCAAATAAATTAAATACGTTTGTGAGCTAATTATATTTTGCGAAAGGTTATACATATACATTTATTTACCTATATTCTTATTTTTTCCCTAGACAAACAAATCCGCAAATTAGGTTTAAGATGAATTTATTTAATTACTTTAATTTTGGTGCAGATAAATAATAGCTTTACTTTTCTCGTGATTTTCGGGTAATAAAATAATCTGAGAGCCTTAGATTTGGATAATCGAATAATAAGGAATCTTAGTAGAGGAAATAAGCTGATACGGTTTCTGCAAATTCTAGCATTCCACAAGAAAAACCGGAAATGAAAACGTTTCGACAATACATTTTTGGAAAATTTTTGTGTTCAGTTTTCTATTTCTAATATTTTAATTTATTAAATTTCCTTAATTATCGTTAATTGGAGATTAGTGAAATCTTTTCATTGGCAGCCTTAATTTTACTATTTTTTTAATTTGCGTTAATTTATCTTGCGGCTTTTTAGCATTTTCATTAGGCGATTTAGCAGTGCTATTATGTATGCTTGTTGTATTTGCATGTGTTACATATTATAATAATTACTGACATTTTTAACTTTGCTTACATGTTTGGCACTAAATTTGTGGGAATGAATCTTCTACATTAAGAGTGCTTGAACTGACAGTTATGATTTAAGGTTTTAAAAATTTTCGATTGGCTTAAAAAAAACTCTGAAAAATTTCAGATCTTACAGTACGCCCAAAAGGGCGTATTTTTAAACGTTTCACGTGTTACCTTTATTTATTAAATACCATAGTCTTCGCCCTTAAACCACAAAATTAAATTCAGCAACAATATCATAAAATATTTAAAAACAGCATAACTTTGGAATTTGTGACACACAGTCTCTCGCGCTGGTGATAATTTTTTTTCGTTCAGTGTTGTCATTGCTCGCTTTGAAATCGTTGAGTTCTTTAATCAAAAATTCGTTATAGTTTTACAAAATAAGAAATAGGCAATAAAACGAATTCCAAATTTGGGCTTCCAGATGACCATATTGAGTGTAGAACTACGTTATTCAATTTTTTATGTCTCTGGGTATTGTTGGGTTTTCACAGTGCGAGAAACATACATACATTTATGCAGATCCTTCATTATTCATTTTCTGTAAGTATAATGCAGGGCTCTAATATTTTGTGGCAACAATTTAAAAAGTGAAACGCCGTTTTATAGTGAACGACGCAAAACGCCAAAATGAAGTTAATAGCCCTTCTAGGCAAATTGTCCCTTTGGGTTAAAAAAAGAACTTTTCATAGTTTTAATTTAAACTAGCTCTCAGAGAAAAATAGTTTTTTTTTATGAAACTAAAGTTCATAACTAAAGTTCATAAACAATAGAAAAATATATTAATATTGTGTAACACATACGAATATTATTTCAAGAACTTTGCAAGGATTTGTAAAACATCTTAAATTTTTGAAATTCAGAAAAGCAGATATTTGTATTGAAGACGAAACCGTCTTAATCGTGCTTAGATGATGAAAATTTATGGTTCATTTTGTGGAATCATCGCAAACAACAAATATCCTAGAATAATCAGTTAAGCTGAAAATAAGATAAGCGTGTATCATTTGCATATTCCATAAATTTGTTAGGAAGCTTTTTAATTAAATAATAGAGGAACTTCTATCTGAGTAAGAATAACAGTCAGCAGATGTATGTCGATGAGTGTGCGATGATGCCCGAGTTTACCACTCAAGAAGAAAAAAAAATCGGAGAATACAAAGATGTAAAACTAAACTGGGAATGACTGTTATTCAATAAAAATTAAACTGGTAAAATTGATACAGGATAAAATTTCTTCATTTACTTTATAAACTAGAAAAATACCGGTTTTAGAGTTTATTAGGAAACAAACAAGTATAAAATCAGATAAAATTCTGCGAAATGATCTGTTTACGGATGGAATCGATGAATTTGCATCATTCTGCTATATGCAGTCGAGTTCAGACTGTATTCTGATTCCGCAGTAACTTTACCCTAACAGTCATTTGTTACTTCTCCATCACTTGACTATCAATTAAGCAGAATCATGTCGGCAACTCATAATGGATGCGATTTCAACAGACAGTAACGAACAATTAATAGATATTAAATCATATGTAAAATCGTATCTAAGGAAAATTAAGTCTGTGCTGTCAGGATCAAAAATGGTCGCAAGTGCATTAATAACCAAGCGGCAATGAAATTACACGTATTATGCATGATCGATATTTCTCTCAGCAATTTACGTAACACGCAAGTATTTGTAGCTCAATGCTGTAACGATTAATTACTTACTTCGATTTAAATCTCAAATGTAGAAATTCAGTTTTATTTATGCTGCATTTAACTCGCCTTCTCAAATTTAGTCGATATATTTAGTCACACTATTAAAATTTGACCAATTTTCAATAATCAAACAATCGAAATCGAATCATATACACTCACTATATTATTAGTAAATGCACTATGTTGCAATTATTAATAGTACGTAGTATTTACAGAATAAAGTAATAAAAATATGCTGCGTACTACTCTCTTTCAATATGTAGAGTCATTACGCTATTTTGTAGCAGGAGACATAAAAAATGAAGAATGTCCTGGTCGGGACTGGAACCTAGACGTCTCGAATGTGCGCCGAATGCAAGCTGGAAAGATAGGGAAAACACCTTTTGTATTCCCCCTTCTAAAGGAAGACTGGGGATTAGGGGGACCCAGTCGCCAAATCCCGATGGAGACGAATTTTCACACCACCTTTTTTATACGTTCGGGTGCTCCTGTAGAATCGTTAAGATTTTTTGTTTAAAGCAGGAGACGGGAAAAATGGGCAATGTCCTCGCCGGGACTCGAATCTGTACCTCTCGAATACGCGCCAAGTGTGCTACCGTTAAACCACGAAGCTATGCTGAAAGGAGGTAGAATATAGCTTACAAATATATAAAGATAATGCGTCCAGAAATTTTTAATATAAACAGGAAAATGTGAAACTCTAATGGACAAATGTACAGTATTATAGACTATAATGTACTATTCCGGATAATAAACGTAAAATTCATTCATTTTTCTAGCACTAATATTGATTTTCGATTTCTGGTAGCATCAAAACTCTTACGCATTTGGACCATATTAGCTGATACGAAAGCTGGATAACATATCACAAATGAGAACACGAATAATGCTAGGAGCAAAGCAAAGTCAAATTTACGATTTTGTTTAATCAATTAAGGTAAAAACTATAGACCTATTTTACTAAACACACATGCAGCTAATTGTTCTCGCCATGTGAACATCTATAGGACTACCAATGATCAGCCCTCTCATCCACTTGTCAATTGATTACCCCGGTATTGAGCTTTAACTGTCAGAAACGTGTATGTAGCTAATGTATTATACGAGGAAGCTGCAAGCCTCCTGGCCAATAATAATGCGCTTCATGATTAACGCAGCCCACCCAAACAGTTTAAGGCAAAAATACAGTTGAAAAGTCAAGTCAAAATTCCCATTTATTAGTCTATTACCATTTATAAAGTTCATCAAGTCCTTTGCAAATCTAAACTCTTTTCTGTGGGAGTAGAATTCCTTTATATTGTCATGTTCTTCCCTAACATATTGCAATAACATGCACTTGGGTATGCAGGATATGCACTTGTTCGAGAAGACAGTATTAGGAGCGCCCGAGTTCACTCAACACACACGTCATACGTCATTGCTGCTTGGCAAACTTACCGAGACTGAGATTATTTTCTTTGTTGTTCTTTTTTTGGTTCGCAAGAGTAAATCCCGAATACTGAGCGAGTGTATATGAAGGCACGACTCAGCTAATAACATCGATGCCAACTGGATGTTTCCATCAGTATAGTTAAGATGAAGAGCAATACAATTAAAGATAAAAGGTCATACATATTCTAAGAATATTTAGCAGTAAATTGCTTCATTCAATGCACTTCATAGAAATGCAACAACTGCTAATTAGCGAAAAACAGAACATATTCTGATTCCTTTTATAATACGAAATAAAGGGAAATTTCTGAAGATATATGTAATTTAATTGGTAAAACAAATCGCTATAATTTTAAGTGGATGACCTACGTTTAAACAAACAAAGGAAAATTCGTAGTAACACATATTCCATTTCATATCATTGCATATTTCGAATTTGCAACAGCATAATTTAAACAATTTCTCTGGATATCATATTATGTTATTATACTAATACAAAACGCGATACATTAAAAAATAAATAAAATTTATTTTTGCAGACAGAATGACATTCAGCAAGTTACTTAAGAACCATCCCTAACACATAAAGTAAGAAATTTTAAAGAAAAGATTCATAAAAGAGATGATTCATGACATAGGGATTCCAACTCGCGTCTTAATCATAGTATGAAATCTCTTACAAAATTTTTCGCGAGCAAGAGAAGAAGAAAAACACGTAAAAGATAAAACCGAAACACAGCTCTTAGCACGCACAACCGTAAGCGAGGAAAAATAAGATTTATGAAATTCATACTAAATAAACTGTATTCCACAAAATTCCAGATGCCTGACACTTAGATACGGGCATTTTTTATGCTTCTGAATGATGAAGTTCTCTGTAAGGAAAGTGGCAGTTGAGTGAGTGCTAGCTAACAAAAGAGTACTGGAGAATTTTTTTTCTTTTATCTTTTATTTTAATGTTTATATTAGGGAGCATATATTTTTAAGAAAACTGGCAGAAAATGCGGGAGACGTCTTTTTTAACCTCAATATAAAAAATGGTTGGGTCTCCTTAATTTGAAAAAATGGAATTTTTTCATTTTATTTGTTGAACTTACAACCAGTGAAATTTTAAATTAAAGATAATGATCTTTTAAGAATTTATTTCCTTTAAAATTTATTTAATATAGGTAAAACCTACTTAAGTATTCTACTTCAATATCGATACGATTTCATATCTTTAAAAATAATCCTAAGAAGCAACTTGGCCCGAAGGCCTATTAATTTCGTATTGGCGCTTTACGTATGTCCACTATAAAGCAGCGTTTCACTTTTCAAATTGTTGCCAACAAATATTAGAGTCGGGCATTGCATTTAAAGAATTTAATAATGAAGAATCTGCATAAATGTATGTACGTTTCTCTCATTGTGATAAAACAACGGTACCTAGAGACATCAAATTCTGAACAATGTAGTCCTCCATTCGAATATGGGCATCTGGTAGCTCAAATTTTGAATTTTGAATTTGTTTTATTGCCTATTTCATATTTTGTGAAACTTTGACGAATTCTGGTTTAACAAACTCAACGATTTCAAAGCGAGCAATGCCAACACTGCGCGAAAAAAATAAACCATTTTCACCTCTAGCGTGCGAGACTGTGTATCGTAAATTCTAAAGATATACTCTTTTTAAATGTTTTACGATATTGCTGTTGAATTGAATTTTATGGTTTAGATGCGAAGAACGTGATATTTAATGAATGTAGGTAACACAGAAAACGTTAAAAACACCTATTTGGGCGCAATATAAAATCTAAAAGCTTTTAAATTTTTTTGCTTTATTTATTTTTGATAATAATACCATTAAACCAGCAAAATGAAGGGCAGTTTAATGTATAATGCAATAGTGTCATTAGGCAGCTAAATTCCCAACTCTTCTCTTGGTCTTATTTTCTTATTTAAAGAAATGGAAATATTTTTCTGTTGATATTATTTTTTTTAAAACTTTAATGCACAATGTTACCGTTAAAACATATTTTGACTAAAGCCTCAAGAAATGAATCAGAATTTTGCTATATGTAATGTTCCGCATTATACATACATTAGCGCACAGTTTTGTATATTTGTTCATCTTACTTTCCGTTTGTTCCGTATTTTGTTATTATGATGCTTTCCTTTCCCTTTGGTGTTTTCAATAGGTACAGAAGCCTTCGCCGTGTGTATCGATTCCGAACTTTTAGCCGTTACTATCTGAAAATGTTATTTGAATACAAATATAAATATAAATAAATAGTCCAATCGTAAATAAAACAGAAGAGTGAAAATTGTAATGCGGACAAAATCATAAATAGACAAAGCAAAAAGCAACGAAGACACATGTTTATGAGTTAAGCGCTGTTAGTCTAGATATATCGTTGTTATAGGCTACGCTAGGGCTGACATGCTGGGCAAAGAATGAGTAATTCCGGGAATGCCTTTGACATTCAGAAAAAAAAAATTGTTGCTAAAATCAAGGAATTCTATTGTCACTGCTGGAAAGAGGAAGGAGACATTTTGGAAAAAAAAGAAAGATAACTTTGAAGTTTCTAGAAATATGAGAATGATATGCGATATTTATTACAATCAAATAATTATTGGGTGAGGGCTCTTCTCGTCGTATCTGGAAAGATTTGAATTGCAAAATAATAAAAATAATCTTAATCGTTTTCTTAAATATTTACGTAGTAAATCATCGTTCATACGTGTTTTTGAACTGCTTAAATATTATTTATCAGCAAAAAAGATGTATAACTGAAATTGTTTTGTAAGAGTTGATGTGCGTATTTAAAATCCAAAGTTTTAATGCTACTATACTATTACTGTTTTTATATACAGTTAAAGTTATCATTTTGTTTCCAGTTTTCTTCAAACAGTATTTATAGTTTGAGAAAAGTTTTAAGTGTCTCATTTTTTAAAATCGCAAATATTTACACATAGCAACATTGAACAAAAACCTCCGATGTGTACACCACGACTTCCTTGTACGGAATATTAAATTATACGCATTTCGAATTTCATTTAAACTTATTGAATTAAATCTACTTCGTCGATAGCGCATAAACCACAATAGAATAAATGCGTTCTTTAAAATTCACTGCATCTGTTTACCATAGCGACACTCTGGAGCTAGGTTCACTTAACAGCGCTACATCTCGTTCATTTTATAACTCAGATTGCACAAAATCTTACATCACCTGAAGAATTATCTAATCGTTGATACACGTTCTGTTTAAACACTATAATAAATCTAAAATGAGGTATAAAAAAAATTAAAAAAAAAGAAAAGAAAAGAAACAGTTTTATTTCTTATTTAATTATTTTAGATCTCACCTCGTAACAAGGCAAAAATACATAAAATCTCAAAATATCTATATTAGAAATTATAAAGTAAATCTTAAACACCTATTTCCTCCAATAAATTCCACAGTGGATTAAATATGATTTAATTTGCAATAATAAAAGAAGGCGTTAATATTTGTTGTTACGAAACTTAGTTTCTCTAGATTGGCACCGAATCCACTATTCAGTTAAGTTTCAAATGTAAATAAATGTGGCTGCTATAATTAGGTTTAGTCGCACTTAACTTTTAAATTGTTGATAATTCTACAACTATTGCATGCAGATTTACTAAAGGCATAAAAACCTTAACCGGAAGATAAGGATAACACAATTCAATCACTTTTAATGCAAAAAATGCACAATTTACAAACATATAAGAATAAAGAAAGTGAGATCACTGAGCCCAATAACAGAGTGGATATATATATATATATATATATACGTATATTTATATACTTTTGGTACAGCCGATTGCACCCAAAATAGGTGCACATCTACATGTTATAGCAGTCCTATATACAAACTTTCAACGTTCTGAGGCTATTCGTTTCTGAGTTATGCGACATACATACATACATACGTACGCACAGGCGCCATGAAAAATTCTCTTCAGAATTCATTTTAAATCAGCTTTATAATTTTTTGGATGAAAAAGAGTCTTACATACAGATGTCACGCAAAAGCATCGTTAAATTGCATTCGATAGCGGTCAGAATGGATATTTTCATTGAAATATTAGACCCAAAATGTTTAGCGATTACAATACTTCCTTTTTACTTCGTACAAGGAAGTAAAAATGAGAAAGCCACTATCTTAGTTATTCATCTTAAGAAATATTTTTTCCAGCCAAATTTTAACATAGACGCATATACAAATATTTTTTTAAAAAAACTTCAACTGCCTTTTAAGACGCCATATGATTCTGAACGCTAAGCAAAGCTCTACCGAATTATATTCATAAAAATCTTTTTCATCATTATTAGGAGGAAAAACAGAGAAATTTATGACTTCGTCACGAACACGAATTGAATCTTCATTATAGCCCAAAAGAGCGTTAGCTCAGAAGAGCAAATAATTTCATTTTTGGATTTTGCGTCGATTTACTGTAAATGTCCCTATCACTTTTCGAACTGTTGCCACCAGATATTATCGCCCTGTGATATATTGAGTAGGATCGACGTGACGTTTTTTTTCCACTCATACAGAATGTAAAAAGATAAAGGAAAATAGGTTGCCATATATTAAGAAATTCGCGAAATGAATTAATTATTCTTGGCGCAAACTGGAAAAAATGCCCCAGACAAATGTTTGAATTTCTCCGTAAATTTCTCACCATATTTTGCAAAATTTAATATTTAGGTATAATTTGAGTTGTAGAATCGAAATATGGAAAAATATTGGCATTTCATTTGAGAAAAGGTATGATTTTGTTCCAATATCTGTATTAGAATAATGCTGTATATAAATCTAATACATATCCTAAGTCGCGCTTTCGACACATGAAAACAGAACTTGAATTTCGTCATTTGGCCTAGTAGAACGGGATATGTAGAACTGTCCCTTCTTTTAGTTCAAAATGGCTTTGTCCCTGAAGGCCTATTGTTTCATTTTTCGATTTTGCGTTGGAAACATTAAAAGCTGAATCACTTTTCAAACTGTTGCCACAAAATATTGCGGCCCTGTATTATATTTAAAGAAATTAAATAATGAAGAATCTGCATAAATGTATACATATTTCTCCAAATGTGATAAAACAACCCTACCTAGAGCCATCCAATTTCGAATAACGCACGTTTCCACCGGAATATGTGCATCTGGAAGCCCGAATTTGAATTTGTTTTGTTATCTATTTCTTATTTTGTAAAACTTTAACGCATTTTTGATGAGCAAACACAAATGATTTAAAAACAAGCAATGGCAACACGAAAAAAAAATCTCTTCATCTAAAGCCCACGGAACTGTGTATAGGAAATTCTAAAGATAAGCTCATTTTAAAATTATTTTGCGATATTGCTGTTGAACTGAATTTTATGCTATCGAACTGAATTTTATGCTTCTATGAAGTGAGAAGAACATGATACTTAATAAATGAAGGTAACACACAAAACGTTAAAAAACGCCCCTTTGGAAGTAATTTAAAATCTGAAACCTTTCAGTTTTTTATTTATTTTTTATTTTTAATTAATTAATTAATTTTTTTTGCGCACTGTACATTAATCCACTATTGTGCAGTTATGTTTTTTCATCGTTTTGCCGAGGTTGAGGAAGTCAGTGAAAATGTCTCCTCTTATCCACTGGCTTTTATTCGTTTCGTACCATTAATATCAAGTTTCTAACATTTTTAAAGTACCTCGTTTCCTGGTGTTTTCCTTTAATCTGAGGTATAGGAAATCTGAGGTATTCTTATTTCATTCCATCACTTTTGCACAGATTAAAAATAGTGAGTTATCTTCTCCTATTCGATCTCTGTAAACGTCATGGTTTTTGCTGGCATGAAATAAAGAAGAGACCGCTTTCACAAATGTTACAGTAAAATTATTTTCAACTTATATTTTTCTTTTGATTGGTTGAAATCAAGAACTATTCTCCAACATATTCAGCTGGATTGATTTTGAAATCTTCATTCATGACCTGCCATGAGATTCTGTGGGAGAATTTGTGCAGACATCCAGTTGAAAAAATAGCATTTTCTTTTCGTTTATTTTGCAATTCTATACCTTTATCTTATCCTTTAGAACAGGTTCATTCTCTAAACTTTCTGATACTCGACATTAAATGGAAATTCAACTAAATGTTTCCACATTCGGGATATATTATGCCTTGAACATGTTGAAGCTAATTCTTTTGTTGTTTTTGTTGTTGCTAATGCTCACTTATTTTACGTATAGTCAGCCCAGGTTCACGAAACTCCTCGCGGCAAGAAGCGCAAATATACGCCTAACATGGGCCACAGCGTTGAGCAACTTTCAGGTGACAGAGCTATTTAGCTCATCGCCCCTAATTTCGATGAAAAGCAGCCCAAGGACACAGGTCCGAGGGTCTCCCATCCCTCTTTCCATAGACCACAACCTCTCGAGAGGACTTTCGGCTCCCCGGATATTTAGTGCCCCGTGCCGTGCGGACGCTATACATTTGCAAACATCCACGCCTTCTCCGTGATTCAAATTGGGGCCCTTCGCCACGGCAGTCAGCGACGCTAGCCACTATACCGGTTGGGTGGCGCGAATTCTTTTTGTACGCGTATTCCTTTTCATTTACATTATTTGTCTACGAAACAACTGTTTTGAATGTTGATACTCAGTTTCTTCAACAGTGGTACATTTGCCAATCCTGTACCCTTGTAAAATAGTTTTAAAATTTTCGGATGAGACCATCTTTCATTTTCTAGGTATCATAACAGCGAAAAATCACAAAAATTTAAAAGAGGTTTACCCAATCTAATAAGAAACCCAACTTTCCATCAGAAAACTTACCTACTCAGCAGACTATATTGTATCTTCTACCATTAATGCAAATCCGCCTCCCCGTTTTCATTTCCAACCCTTTCGTATACTTACGTAAATTTTAAGACTCCATTAAGTTATTTTCAGAGAAACTATTTGAGCTGTGGAAAGAAATAATGATGTATAAGTGAAGGAAAACTACAACTGAAATCATGCGTCGTATAAATGAAACATTTTACGATTTACATCAGTTCAAATGAATCGGAACAATACAAATGAAGAACTTATAAATGGGACATGTATAAATGAATATAAATGTTGCTTTACAATACTGTTTTAAACGACTGCATTTGCGAAGCATATTATATAACTAATATATTGGAACTTATTCAAAACCTATGCAGAAACTATTTAAGCAACACATGTTTTTAGTAAGACTTAAGCATTTTTTGTAGGACAGACTTTGAGAAAGTTCATAATTCAAAAAAGCTCTTTGGAAGAATTGCGTCAATATAACAACTTGATATTACATCGCTCGTTCTTAAACTTAGCAGTTATTAATCACCGTTTTTAAGGAGTTTCGAAATAAAATTAAATAGTTAATTTTTATGAAAAGCATTTTTTTTAAAGATATTCGATAGAACAGTTAGAAAAGTTGTTTTAATTGATACTTATTTTTTGCTGCATTCCAAATAAAAATCTTTTTTATCTTTTGCTATGAAAGCTTCAAAAACATTTTATTTGTGTGAAAAGTTGCTAATTTAAGGAATAATTTGAAATTATAATTTTGCTTTAGAACGGGTTTAATTTCATGTGAAAAATATTTGTAATAGCTCACAAAATGATTGTTCCATTGACCTTACGCGCTTCAAAATGGTTGATCGAAACTAAATCGTAGAAATAGTATATTTTATTTACCTACTTCAGTTTGATATTTAACATACGTATCAAACATATAATGTAGAGTATATGGAATGAAGTTTCACAAGATTCATCCAATGGGGTAATTAGATTTCAAATGTAAACTTCATATTCATGATGTTTTAAGAGAAAATTAATTCCCATATTAACATATGCCTTCGTTAAATATTTTTGGGAGAATTTCGCTGTTTACAGAAATCAGATAGATAAGAAGTAAACTTTTAGTTGTTCTGTGATAACTGAAGTCATATTCTGCCTCATTTGTTCCTTACAGCAATACTGCAATAGCATAATAGTCCAGGATATTGTTAAAACTTTATAATTCGTACAATTTAATTAACTCGGGGCAATTAAATAGCTATTAATCACATGCTCTGAATTACTTAATAGTTTATATTTTAATAAATATTTGCTTCACTAGTTATTCGCTAATCTAAATAAAACGAGTTAGTCTTTACAAATTTATGGGGACTACATTCCAATATTTCTCACAGAATACATAATTCTAATTATCTGTACCAAAAAAAGTTAGAAAAAAGTTAAAATTTCACATATGCGGATTCCAAATTTTTGAAACTCTAATCGCCTGCATTATTTAATCTTCTTCCTGAGTCAAAGAAAATTAAATTAGTTATTATTACACTAAGCATTTTCTTTTTTATTAGGAAATGAAGAAAAACATGAAAATGTTGTCGTTAATATGGAATGATTTGTATCAATTCTTTTTATGGATCCAACAAAATTCGTTAATTAATACATTATCACGTAATTTCCTTGAAGAATTGGCACACAAAGTCATGATTTAGTATCAACAAAAATTTTCATTTTTGAAATAGGTTAGTTACAGTGGAACTGAGGAATTAACTAATAGAAGATTATACTTTAAAACCCGTTACTCTAGGACTGTGGTAATAATGCACATCGTATTCACCGGCAAACCTGACTGCATGGATATTTTAATAATAGCAACGATTTGATTATAGGAGTACAAACTTTATTACAACTTTTTATAAATTAATTATTACTATTTACTTTTAAATGAAGGTATCTATTGACAAAATACACATATCGAATTTACAAGTTGATCTCATTCTGTTATCAGGAACCCACTAGAGTACGTGGATTTGACTCTGTTACTATATTCAGTTCAAAATATTTCACCCTTTCAGTCTACTTTTAAGCTTTTATCTCAGAATTAAAGTTTTCGTACTTACATATTACCCTGTTGACCACGAAACTTGACAGAGATCCCGTCAAAGTTCTTCCAGTCGTTCCTGGGGAATTCTGAAGGAAGCGACAATAGCATAATTTTATTTAACAAGCGGTCAGTATTCAACCTGCTTCTTTATTGCGCTTCTTAAGAAGTCTTTTGTTGATTTATACTATTTTGTTAGACTGTTTAGAATGCTATGAGTACACTAGGGAGAAGGGTCTCCCAGACCTAGCTTATTAGACGCCTTACACGCTTATAATGCCGCAACCCCTAGAGGCGATCCAAGGCGGTCAACCCGGAAGGACAAAATTGCCCACAATCTGGGAATAAGAATGCAAGTCAATTACAATCGGCTGGCAGTCATCAACAAAGACAACAGAGAACGTCGTAGTCTGTGTCCCAGTGTTGAGCAAAGGAAGCCAAACCTCAAGCACAACTTTTGATATCAAGCCATGTAACGTACCCACAGCCAAGGGCCAGACAAGCAGTGCCAGTATGATCCCTACCGAGCCTGAACCTACCGCCAAATAAACGAGATTCTAGTCGCTGTGAAGACTAATTATTTACCACAGAAGTCGAGTCTGTCTAGGTAAAGGTCCTAGCTAGAACGCCCAGTCGACTCCAGGGGGTGGAAGGCTGGTTGACTGGAGGGCAACCCCGGCGTTCTGGCTAAGACCTAGACAAACTCAATTCCTGGAGTACATAATCAGTTTTCACAGTGACCAGAACCATCGACTCTTCAGTGGTAAGTTCATGTTCAGCTGGGACCGTACTGATAACTATCTTGTCTGGCCCTTGGTTGTAGGAATGTTAAATAGTTTGATATTGAAGGTTATCCTTGAGGTTTTGGTTCCCCTTGGTCAACACTGGGAGACAGTCTTTGATCTGACTTCGTTCTCTTTGTTGGTGACTGCTTGACGGTCGCCACTGACGTGTGCAGTTTTGTGATTGATCGTAGGGTTATGCCTCCTTGGATAGCCTTTAGAGATTGGGGCAACAATAACCGTGTTAAGAGCTTTAAATAGTCCAGGTCTGGGTGTCCCTTCTACCTAGCGTACTGTTCCAATCTATAACTGTTATATTGGCCATGTTCAGCTGATCATATCATATCCGTTAATGCACCCTTTTCTAATGATAAGAAAGATCCCATAACTTTGAAAATAATCCACCGTTTATTGTTCTGGGGAAGACAGGACTCAAAGTTTAATAATTTCTTTTCAAAATGGAAGAAAAACACAACAGTAACAGTTGATTTATATCCTTGTTTATAAACACAAAGCGTGGCTAACCCATAATAAATCGCGGTTCTATCATACGAAAGCGCAGGTGTTATGAGTTGAGGTAACGCTTAATCACAACTGGCACTGATTTGGGCTAACTGGCGATAGTTTTAGGATTGCCGGGATAATCGTTTTCACCAAAGTCTTCGCTTGGGACCTTCTTAAATCATTTTCTGGCGTTAATATTATCTTGATTATATTAAAAGAAATCGTCTAATGGTTGTCTGCAGAAATTCCACGCAGTCGAAACTCATACAACATTACATGGAAAACATTCACCTTATCTATGAATGCAAATAATGAAATGTTAATTACATGTAGCTGTGAAACAAATGCGCTATTATTAAAATTATAATAATCTGTATAAATTTCGATTTCAAAATGACTTTAGTGTAATTTCATGTATTTGAAATTTGACGAGCTAAAATCCTGAATTAGTTTCCGATTAACCTTCTAGCATGAATTTAGAAATATTTTTCAGGATTTCAGGAAAAGGTACTGAACTGCCTAACTTCAGGGACTGCATATTTCGGCCTTTCTTCTCTAATCTAGTATATTGACTTTTCGTATTGTCTTGATAATGGACTGTTTGTTAGGTCTGTTTTACAAACCTCATAAAAATTCATAAGCATGTGTATACATCATTCATATACTGAGAGTAGATTAAACATAATTAGCCTAAAATGTTCCTTGAAGACAGGAAAGCTGTAGTTAAACATGGTTAAGCAATACTAGTTATTATAATACTAGTAAATACTAGTTATAACAGTTATTGCTGAGCAATAAACTAAGACACGACACAACTTAGAGAAAAGATTCCAGTTTCTTTTCTATATAAAATTTTGTTAATTCATTTCTTTTTGATTGATAACATTGCTAAACTGTTGTTACACTTACTTAGAACTAAAGTCTCCGTTAAGGTACATATTTAATTGCCCACCAGCGGCTAAGCGGTTAAATCGCTGAACACTAGTAATTCCGACCCTGGTTCGAGTACAAGTGAGAGAGCTGGCTGCATGAGCATTTTCGTAGTTTTTCAATGAGTAACGTGTAACTACGCAGATTTCCTCGGAAAGTCCTCGACGAAAGCATACTTTCCCTTAGGCAGGTAGCCCTGTGCTTTGCCGTAATTAAATAAACTAAACCGAACTTAGAGAGTTTATTGAATAAGGCTTGTGTTGTGCTTGTTTTAATGAAATATCTGTGAGATAAAGCAGTGGAAATACTAACTATGTAGAGAAATCCTTTTTTAAAACTTTAATCAAAATAATCATAACAAATATGTCCTTTTCACTGTTCAAATTGTTGACACCAAATATTATTATCGCCCTGTGTTATATTTAAAGAAATTAAATAATAAAGAATCTGCATAAATATATATATGTTTCTCGCATTGTGATAAAATAATGGTACCTACAGCCATTAAATTTTGAATAACGTAATCTCCTACTCAGTATGGGCATCTGGAAGCCCTAATTTGGAATTAGTTTCATTATCGATTTCATATTTTGTAAAACTTTAACGAATTTTTGATTAACAAACTCAATGATTTCAAAGCGAGCAATGGCAACACTGTACGGGAGAGGGAGAAGAAATATTTTTATCTCCAGCGCTCGCGATTGTGTATCGGAAATTCTAAAGACATGCTGATTTTAAAGCTATTTTGCGATATTGCAGTTGAATTGAATTTTATGGTTTAATGCGAAGAACATGATATTTAATAAATAAAGGAACACATAAAACGTTCGATAAACGTCCCTTAGGGCGTAATATAAAATCTGAAAGCTTTCAGAGCTAAAAAAAAAGAAAAATGTTTTAAAATTCTTATTTATATATTTATTTTTTAAAGATTCTGAGCTATCGATATTTAATCGCTGAGCATTATCAAAAAATGAAAACAAAACATAGTGTAGCAATTTAAAATGCAAATTTGAATTAAATAAGAATTTCGTCGTTCATTAAAAAATAAAGCATTTACATTCTTCTTCAAATCTTGCTGTAATTTTTTGAGCTACACTTTTTTAAGTACACAGCGATCTGTTTTCGTTTGAAAATATCAGAGAATTTCGGAGAACGCACATCCTCGTTGTTCCTATTAGAAAAATTTCAGCAAAATTATATATTCCTGCCGAAACATTACCGCAGTTTTTTCCATTGCTGGCAAATTCCATAAGCTCATATTTTAAAACTAAAGCAAAAAATATCACGATTCTTTCATAAAAACAATTGAAACTTAGAAAATACGAAAATGACGGTGTTGCTTGACTGAAGTATTGTTAAGAGCATGGATGCCGGAAGAATTGTTATGAGAATAGCACATTCTGAAATTTTGCCAATTTCTACTAAGGTGGTTGCGTTAATAATTAACTATGAGAAGACTGCGTATGATTCTTTTTTATATATAAAAGAACTCTTTATTCATTTATGTCTTAAACAATCAATATACTAAAATTAATTAATAAGTTAAATAATTTATGTAATATTTTACTATGCCTGAGCTAATATTACTTTAGTTTTCTTCCAGGTTTCTTGCACAACTTTCATACTAACAACTGTGGCGTACAAGAAGCCAACATTTTGTGATCAAGTAAGCGTTTTTCATCTGCATAATCTTTGCTTTTAAGGCTCAGTGAAATACGTTTTAATCATTAAAAACAATTAAAATAATCATCATTTGTAAGCTTTTAAGTATTTTGATCGGGACAGAGTGTTTGCATTCTAGAGTATTTCAAGAAGATATGATCGCTCGAATTTTCCTTGTCTGTTAACTGCCTTGAATCGTGTACCATATATATATACAGAACAGTTAATATCACTAAATGCAATAAAATTAGTAAATATTCAAGTAGAACAAAGTGCGCATAAATTTAAGTGTACTTTTTTTTAATAATAAAAGGATCTTGAATTATTTTTTCCCATTTGTAATGTCTATATTTTAGTTATTCTCATTTCTGCATTACATATAATTTATTTTAATAAATTCACTCGAATCTATTAAACTTCTTTAAAGTTGCCATATCTGAGCTGTAAGCATTCCAAATTGCATAAGATGTTTAATTTTCAAAGTTGTTAGTGAATTGCTTATATTAAACTAAATAACTGGACACTGAACAACTGAACGATGTATGTTCTGTTTAAACGAATCGAACACTATAATATGTCATTCATGACAATTCATATTTGTATCAAGTGCGCAGTTAAAAGAAACAGTTTCTAATGCGGCATTGTATCCTACATGCGTTTCTGGAACGACAGTTTTATCCAGCACCAGTTTAAAACTTACTTCATAACAATACTAAGAATTTTTAATAATGTAACATTCAAATTTCGAAAACAGCGAGTATTGCTCTAGACTTAGAACACAAAAATGAAATTCAGAAGCTTAATTTGGATTAATTAAGTTAAGCTTAGCTTGGATAATTGTCAAGTAGAAGATTAATAGATAATAGTAAGCTTTTTCTTTTACATACGTAGAATAAGGGCCACCATTGTCTGCTGTGAAAGGACGGACAAATTACGTCCATGCCTTCTCCGGATTCGAGGCCGGGGATTTCGATACGGCAGTCAGATTCACCAACGTCTTTTCCGTTCGGACGGCATTATTAATGTGAATGGCTTTGAAATAAAGGAAGAAAGGTACTGTAATGCCAGTTCCTTTCTCGCGATTTAGATCCACTGCGAACTGACTGTGACAAGCGATTGCCCGCCGGTGATCCTTCATTTCAAAATATTCTAAACCGATTCATTATGTTAATTGCATTCCGTACTAAACATAGATTAGTGTTTAGAGCATTTTTACAGCTCCTCATCTTTGCTATACGTTCAGTCCGCACTCAGCATATTTATTATCATTTAAGTGTATGCTGCCTTTTTCTTGCTACAAAGATAGAATATGACACATCGTTCTATAGTAAAATGATTTCCAGAATTTCTTTTATTTTATCGTAATTTTTCAAAAATTAAATTTTCAATCTATTGGGTCAAATAAAAAGTGCCCGCGGTTTTTTGCCACTAGATGGTGTTATGTTCAAATACCCGGCAACACTCACCCGATTGTCTCAAACGAACATGTGCTTAAAAGGTGAAATTTAGCTTCCATTTGTAAGATTTTAGCTTAGACTAACAAAGTTTTTATGTTAATTTCTCTTTCCTGTAAGCTCTTATTTCAACTTTCTGTTAGAATGAGCGCGCGTTTCAGCTTTATGCCAATTTGAAGTGAAGCCAAGTTTTGTATTTAAAAGGTTAGCAAGGAACTTCTCGGTGTGAGAGAGTATTTAGTCTCAGATCACTGCGGCTCTTTTCGACGTTCGCCTGACTAGCTAGTATTTAAATTCTAAGCCTTAGCGCTGTTACTGTAATACTTATTGAAGTAATCTAAGTGCGTTAGTATTAGCCAAATCTTGCTACGCACCATTGATAGTTTAGCATAGAGGCCAACCTCGCGTTCATAGCTCTGAGAGCAACGACTACTTAATTTTCTACTTAACTTTATTTTAAAATGATTTGATTGTTCAGTTTAGACCCAAGTGCGGTCCTTATTTTCTGTTATCCCTTCCGAGTTGGGAAGTGGCTGTAAATAGTAGTTTAATAAACCCCCTCTTACGTGCAGTTATTCTACCATTTAACCACAGTTATTCTACCACAGAACATAGCTGCATTCAGCTCCCTGTTCGAAATCAGGATTTTAACACTATCACGAATATGTTCGCCAAAAGTATGCACAGAACACTCAGTACTGACACATTGTTTGTGAAAGTAGTTTTCTAATTCGTTGCTCGTGTAACAAGTTATACTAATTTGCAAATGAGTGAAATATCTGAAGAAATACGCTATGGGATGCGTGTTTACTGTAAAATAGGTAAAAACGCTGCAAGAACATGCCGAAAAATTTGTGAAGTTGACGATGAGAATACTGTGAGTGAATGGATGACCCAGGAGTGGTTTGCTCGATTTGTTGCGTTTTTATAATTTGTGGGGTTTCTCTTAATTTTTTTAATTTAACTGCATACTCAACCTCTCTTGGTGCCGCGAGAAACAAAAATTAAAATAAAACTTACTACTACTGAAAAATCAATTTTTTAGAAAGTGTAGGAAGGAACTATTTGATTGAGCTGACTCAAAATTATATCTAAATATACTTTTTCTTAAATCAATTAACTGACACAAAGCAAGACAAATTCAACTTAATAAATATTAACTTAAAAAGACAAAAAGGAATAAATCTTCACTGTTACTCGGTAGAATAAAATAGTATCTCAACTAAGAAATTGCTAAAATTTCACTCATTTCAAAATTAACTCAAGAATAACAAGTTCATATTCATTAAATCAAAACCTCATAAGCACCAGAGAAGAAATATTCAAACACCAATCAATCAGTTCCACTACGAAAAATCAAGCACTAGTTCTAACTTTCCTGGCACCTAAAACAAACATTCAAATATTCAATAAAACGTGGTTAGTACATATTTGCGTAACAGTGCGCGTTGTGAGTACCCTAAAAATGCATAAACATTGTACAATACCCCAAGCAAAATCTCCATGTTTCTTAAAAGCCTTACTGCTTAAACAAATGAAGTGACTTAACAGACCAACTGCGTAACACAAAAAAAATACAAATGCAAGTAATAACATAAAATCAAACTCATTTATTAATATCTAGGATAAATTTATAGGAGAGCTGGCCGGAATACCCTTACATACAATAGCAATTAATATTCTACATTAAATTTAATTCAAGAGTCATTTATCAAGATAACATTTTGAAATTTAACATAACAACGATTACTTAGAATAACTGGAACATTAAATGAATTATTCAAACTGGATCTCACTTAAACTGAGTTAGCAATTACTATTAACATAAACTTCATATTTTATAAACAATAATTTTAAATTCTTCTCAGACACAAAATTTTATCTATTGTCAAAAGAATTTTCTTTCTACCAGTTACGCAAGATTAAATTAAGACCAATATATAAAGATACCAAAGAAAATATAACTCACAGTTGAATTACCGGAATCCTTCATCATAAGAAGCTATAGGTGACGTCGACGGAAGAAATCCCTTCGTTAAATTCGTTATATAAGTAATCAGCTCCAAAATGAAGTTCAAGAAAAATGACCTCTTGTAGAACCATATTGAAGAAGCCCGGTAATCAAAAATTCTAAAATATGGATGTACAATGATAGCAGAAACCAAGAGGATGAACCAGGTGACACACAGGTGCTTCAGCTGTCAACGACAACGAAATTGTGCGAGCGAAGACAGAATGTTGAAATTTTCTCTTCTCACGAACGGAACGCTTCTGTTTGGTAGGAGCCATTTCACTTCAGTTTTACGGGAAAACCACTTCAAACTCGGAAGAGTTTCTGAAGTTCGCTCTGAATTCTACTTCTCGCATAAATTTCAGGAAAAATTCTCAATTATTCACATCTTCGCCTTGAATCTATCTATAATGAATAACGGCGCAAGCGTGAGCCAGCCGCAAAGATAAAGCTCGGCCGCAGGGCCAAAAACCCTCTCTCCTAATTCTCTTCCCTGTATCAAAACTCAACTCCACTCAAAAACTCTCTGACTTCAAAACTCGCGCAACAACCGAGGAAAACTCGGTTTCTTCTCCCATCAAACATTACTGGTCAAACCTAACACATAAAATTAAATTCTTGCCAATCCGGGACTTTCAATATAATTTAACAGGACAAATTCAAACTCTTCAAACGAATCAAAATAAAGTCATTGTCTACAATAGCACCCGCGAAAACTTGAGACTAAAAATTCGACCCCCCTTGCAAACAAGCGAAAAATCTAAGGAGAAACAACAAAACTGCCCTTTCAAGATCCAATTTACAACCTTTCCCTTTCTTCCGAAGTTATAAGCAAGGCAACATTCACAAAGCTAAAACGTAAGTGAAATTGGCAGGGAGCCAATTACGGTATCCATTATACTGCTTCATAACAAAAGACAAGGGAAACAATGATATACTGTCCTCAGTTCCAACTGTCATCTTAATTCTATTCCCAAAGATGTTACTTCCGTTAAAAGACGCTCCCCTTTCTTAGTTGGAAAAATGGACCGTTGAAGAAAAATAATTGATTAAAGCTTTTAAATACACTCTTTACATGTATATATATGTATTCAGTATGCTTTTCAAAATTTCAAATTTAAAAAATCAAATACAAATACAAATAAAATACTTAAATAATTGATTACTGAAATGACTAAAAACACTTAAATTTTGAGACACAGAATTCCCGACACACAACAGATTTTATTCCTGAAATTTCGATGTGAGAAATGCACCTCTCTGGCTAAACCATCAATTCTGCCCATTGCTGTGCACAATTCAACCGTTTGAACGAAGCAATCCAGAAAAAGCCACCAGAATTGGCCAACAGAAAGGGAGTTGTCTTCCATCATGACAATGCGCGGCCGCGCACATCTTTGATGAGTCGGAATTAATTGACGGAAATTTATTGGGACGTTTTGATGCATCCCGCGTATAGTCCGGACCATGCACCGTCTGACTATCATTTGTTTCGGTCTCTGCAAAACTCTCTTGATGGTAAAAAATTGGCCGACAGAAACGCTGCTGGAAATCACTTGGCGAGGTTTTTTGACGATAAACCACAGAAGTTCTACACTGATGGAATTATGAAGCTACCCGAAAACTGGCAAATGGTCATAAATAACAAGTGTCCTATACGCTTGATTAAAACTGATTTCAATAAAGAAAATTTTTCTTAAAAAATGTACCAAAAAAAAGCTGAGACTTTTTATATGGCCCAATATATAACTTTCCTTTTAAGTTACTGTGTATTGACTGAAGAGATTAATAAGCAAAATATATTTTTTTTTGCTTATTAATCCCTTCAGTCATTATTTTATGGTTTTATTTTTGCAAGAATGGATCAACTTAGCGAGTTTCCACATTTTTAAAACTGAAATCTGAAAACTTTGAAATTTGCCAAATAGTATCGCCAAAGCTCGTAATTTTGTACATTTTTAATTGCTTATCTGCAGAATACTAACAGCTAATATTTTTACTATTGTCTCTTTTAGATGAGTACTTTTATGTACATTTTCATCAGAAAAATAGAGAATTCGAGATTAAAACACCTTCCTCGTTAGTGCATTTATTAAGGATACCGGCTGCTCATGACTGTTGTTCTTTTACGACGTCGGCTGCTGCTGACTGTGTATAGTAGCCAAAGGTGGAAAATACATATTTATACCTGGATTGTACTTATTACGAGGCGAATATATTCACTATAGAAATTTACATTAGCGAATATTCAACGTAATAAAATAAGGACATGCCATAAGCTACAAAATATGCATTAAACTGGTGAGCTATGTTCTTTAATATTGTCTTCCCGTGGCCAATCGGTTCAGAGGCAATAATACGCACTCGCGCCTGAGACCGACATTTCATTGCTTATAATGTAATTTGGACATTACAATCCCATTTATTTTAAAGTATGTAAAACTGAGAGTATGTAAACAGTTTCTAAGGAAAAGAGCGAAGGAAAGTACATTGCAAACGTAGAATATAATATCAATGACATTATCGCTCGGGCGCTGGTTGGCCAATTAATTCTTTAGCTACCTGCCAGTAGTTACTAATGTTGATATTTTCAGCTGATTTTGACTGCAGTTAGAACGAGTTATAAAATCATAGAATATTTAGTCATATTCTCCAAATATTTGATAAAAACTTGCCATTTCTTTTTGAAAAATCCTTATCGGTGTTACGTTTTCTGAAGCATATATTTTTCTCACGCATTTTTTAAGATTATAATTACTATTTGTCTTTCTTTTGGATTTCTTTTGGAGATCATTTATAACAGCTCGAAAACGTGTTAATTTTTCCAATCTATGATAAAATTTGTGAACGATATACAGAGATGCTATGGCCACTCAAATATGATTAAGATCTTCGATTTATCTTTAATATTATAAAAGTACGCTGAAGTTATTAATTTGGAAATTTTTTCTGTGTTGATGTTTTAACAATGTACTGTAATAAGTCTCATTTTTAGCATGAATGTCATCAATAACATATATTGCTATACTGATGAACTATGCACTTATATGAACTTTTGGCTCACTATTTTCTCGCACTTCTAATGCCTGTTGTGCCTGGCAACAGCTAGGCTATGCTATTTATTCTCTCTTAGTTTCAGTTGGCTCATTACGTGTATTATACTAGCAACAAAGTTTACATCTCTTCTAATCTCGGTTAAGGCATATAGTTTCTTTTCGTCTCTGGTACTTACTAACTTGCTGATCACTTGTTTAACTTTTGAAACGCATACAAGTTCGAAAATGGTTCAAACTGTGGTATGCTGGGATAGCGATCATACGCGGGTGCCGAAAACAGGAAACTGCATTCGCTTGAGCCGAAGGTTTTGCAGGTTCTCCTTAATGAAAACTATCAACAATGGCAAAAAAAAGGAGAATTTTTACAATCTAAACCAAATTAAATTCCCATAAGTTTTAAATTTTTATTTGTATGGAAAACAGAAAATGGCCACTTTAAAGCGATGCTAATTGTTACAAAAGGAATACTGGCTAGGTACGGGTGCTATTCTTGTGGTCGTAGTTCGTGATTTTTCTCACGATATTAATTATTGAAGGAAACGTGTCAGTACTTTTTAAAATGAATTTCTTTATGTTTTAGGTTTTGAACTCGAATGCAATGTGGGTTATTTCTTGTCAGGCTATTTCTCTAAGGATTTGATTGTTGCAGAATTTGTATTTCACAGAGTTTTGTCTTTGAAGACTCCTCAGCGCATGGGAAAAGCGTAAAGTAAGGCTGAAAGAATTATAGTTTTAAATAACATTATCTTATTGCGAAGAAAAAGACTGCTTTTTTCCGAGAAGAGATCTTAAATTGTCTTTACAATTAATAAATTTACTTCTGAGCTTGGCAAAGTGAAGTTTGAAAGTTATTTTATTATCAAGTACGTCTAAAATCTGTGACTTCTTGCATCCAGCGTGTCTTCTTTAAGCCACGTGGGAATAAACAGTAAATCGGTAACTGACTTTTGTGAAATGGACTGCATTTAATTAGTTGATAGTAATTGGAATTCTGCAGTTTGTAATCCGTACTTTTAGAAAATCAAGATAACGCTGTTGTTGGCTGTAAACATTTGCTAGCGTTTCGCTAATGGCTTGGTTTCATACTTCCCATTCGTAATAAAAATATCAGTTTAAGATTATACTTTGCATGGTTTTATAAACTGTAATGTTTTTTACGGCTTTTCTATTGCTGGTTATCATACATGACTCTCGCTACCTACAGTGGACTAAAGGGTTTTCTCCGCCTAAAACTTCAAACGTACCATGTATTCTTGTAAATATGAGCAATTTAAAAGCAGTAAATACATATCTTAACAGTTTAGATTCTTATTTTGTGTTAATTCACATAAGGTTTATGACTTAAAAGTTTGCTAAATTACTATGATTAGCTAAAGATGTTTCTGACCTCATATATTAACCCGGCGGAAGGCGCACCAAGAAAAGTTACTTGAGCGGGCGCGTGGGGTTTCACATACCCCAATATTTAAAATAAGTAAAAAAAAAGGTTTTATTTAGTTTTAAATCAGTTTTCTTATTTATTATAAGTGAATAAACCTCAGGTTACCAAAAATTAATTTCCAATATTAAGCTTATAGAGTTAAAATAAAAATAAATGAAAATAATAACAAAACAGACATCCTATCTTTAAGATTTGTTGCATCTCTAATGCACAATGCTTATTTTATCTGGTTACACTTTGAACATAATACATTAATATGTTCTTGGCAAAGAAAGATTTCACATTTTATACATCTCATTCGAGTTTTTCTATCCTTAGCTCGAGGACATTCACCACATCTTTTATATTTAGTTATTTCGAATTTCATAGATTCGTTTGAATTATTCGTAGAAACTTCTGCTCTTCCTTTGCACGCCGTACGTAAATTTCTCGCTAACGTATTAATATCTGATCTTTGTTCAATACGATTTTTAATTAGTTCTAATGCTAAGTCCTTCAAAAACAGGCGTCTGCTTCTATATCTGGTTGGTGGATTAGCAGTTGAAAGCAATATGATTCGAGCATTTA
>KK116220.1:133738-223667 GCA_000611955.2 Stegodyphus mimosarum
GAAAATAAAAACATTTCAGCTTTTTCTTTTCTCCAGTAGTATCATCTATAGCATCATCGTTATGTAATGTTGAAAGCATAAGAATAGTTTTTCCTTTTTTAGGAACATAAGAAATTAATGTTTTATCTTTTTCAAAACCAAAAAGTGTAGAAATTATTTCCCTTCCCTTAGAAGTAACAAAAGTAGGAGGAATTTTCCTTTTGTTTTTCCGCATTGTTCCTACAAGTGTCAGCTTTTCTTTTAGAAGATCCGCAGCTAGTGGGTAACTCGTATACCAGTTATCTGTAGCAATGTTTCTGCTAGATTTATGCAGTGGTTGAATTAATCTTTTCACAACGTCAGATGGACTAGTACTGACCTTGAAGGGACCATCTGGCTGTGTACCGCAGTATATTTCCATATTATAAGTATAAAAAGTTCTTGAGTCTACCAGCGCAAAAATCGTGATTCCGTATTTTGTCTGCCTAAATTTCTTTTTTTTTCCACACCGTTTTTCCATCTTTGCCAACAAAATCATCAGAATCATCATCATCTTTAGTATTATCCAGTTCATCATCTTCTTCTCTATCTGTATTATGTTCACTAAATATTTAAATGTCAGTATGACTTTCAATTTCCGAAATGCAATCTTCATCACTTTCAACAGTTTCTAATAAATCTCGCAGCCGTTGCATCTCTAATTTATAGGGACTCATTCTTTTTGCCATAATGCACTAAAAAATCTTTAAAAATATAATTTTAGCTACTTTAAAATTCCTTGCGAGTAGAAATACTTATTGTTATACTCTAGAATTTAATTTCTGAAATAAATATTCCGTCAGGAAAACACTTACGTGGACAGGCGCGTGGGGTGTGTCATACCCCAGTTCCAACAAATGCCAATAAATCTTTTTCTGAAACACATATGCAACAGTAAACCGAATCTGAAGGTCATACACTACTAGAAACTCAGCTACTGAAAGGGGCACAAAATTGCGGTTTCACAAGTTGGGAATATTCCACTATTTTGTAGGGGGGGTATAATACACCCCACGCGCCTTCCCGCGGGTTAAGATTGGTTTCATTCATTTAGTTTATCATAGCGAAACACGGTACGGCTACCTGCCTAAGGGAAGGGATGACTTCGTGGAGCGCTTTCTAAGAGAAACTGGTTCGTATACATGTTACCACATGGGGAAGCAACGAAAATACCCATGCAACCACCCATTCGTCTGAATTCGAGCCTAGTTAATAATGGTAGGCCGGAACTACCATTGTTTCAGCGGTTTTACCACTCGTCCACTGGGGGGGGGCTATCGTATATTGGCACAAAGTCGTTTCGTTTTTTTATTATCTATTCACCTTTTAATGTGCCTCTTAGCACTTTTGGAAAATCGTGATTGCCAAATACATAATTAACCAAATACAGTTTCGAAAGAATCTCAACAACATCTTAATATTATATAATAAATAAATTAATCAAATTCCCGTGTTTTACTTTCATAAGAATTCAATAAGAAGGATAAATATTCTGCGTATTAACAAAATTCTAACACTGATAACATAAGGCTCAAAATATGGAATTTCTAGGAAGTATTTTATATGCAGTTTTCCTACATTTTCTTTCCCGTCAACAGGAAGAAGAATTTTCAACGTTTTAAAATTATTATTTAATGTTGTTTTGTATTATTAATATTTAAGATATTCTTGACTTTAGACATACTACATCTTCATTCATAATGTGCTTGTTTCTCAGAATTTCATAAATAGCCATAAAGACTAAGCGCTCTCATTCTTCGTTAAAGTTTCAATACCAGACACGGCAATTTATACTCCTAAAGGAGTTGTAAACCATAATGTCTTCTGGGCAATCGTTCCGTTGTTGATACATAGCTCGCCTGATATGAAACAAGAGCGATTTTTAACGATCGTTTCGGATAACGGTAACGTTATTGCCCTATACTTGATGGCGGAAGCTGAGATTTGAGGTGCCACTCTTAAAATTAATGGTCGTTGCGTTTAACGCCAAATGGATTCTAGTAATAGTGGAAGCCAGGAGACAAGTCAATTTTTATAGCTTTTTCTAGTAGTTCATAATTCTTTTCGCATCGTTTCAACTAACTAATCCAAAATATTTAATTAGTTCAAAGAACGTTGTTTCAGTTGGCTTAGATAAATATTTTGTAACTTTGAAAATATAGCAAAATTTATCGATCAGTCTTGGTTATTCAAAACCGTTTCTCCCACCCATCCTGATTTATTGAAATAAAGTACATATCTTTTATTTTCACCTTTCTAGCGAAATAAAGATTCATCTCTGTTGCGAAGCAAAAATTTACTGGTTTGTTTTTTACATTAAACTATCTGCCTGACCTAAGCCTAACCTGGTGCCGCGAAAAACTAAAAATACAATACCAAAATTCTCGTAAAAATACACTGAATTCATTAAATCAATTCAAAGATACTGTTGATTGAAACTAATTACTTTAAGCTGGACCAAATTTTCCTAACCTGGTGCCGCGAAAAACTAGAAATACAATACCAAAATTCTCGTAAAAATACACTGAATTCATTAAATCAATTCAAAGATACTGTTGATTGAAACTAATTACTTTAAGCTGGATCAAATTTTCATAAATCCTCAACACAGTAAAATAAGATTTATCATATCTACTCTCAATTCTTCAGTAAAGAAATGAAAATATCCTCCCTGGTGTTTTGATAAAATTAAAGATTATTAATCATGTAAGATGCATTACCGAAGCAAAATCATCAACATGCTATCTCTCACTAAAACCAACTAAATCATCTCTGCTTCCTATAAACACATAAATTTCAATACCACTTTAGAGATAGCCACAGACACTTTAAGTATAATATACAGCAATTCAAAACGCTAGGGAAAAATAAATCTCACACTAAGAAATCAATACACCAGTTTCAGTTAAATTAATATATCTGATCGTATAGTTACAAACATCATTAAAATCTCCTATGCCCGCAATAAACTACCCAGGTTCGAATGGAAGTTTAACAACGTTTTCCGAAAGGATCACATGGGTGACCTACAGTAGACCACAAACCTCTACAAAAACATTATCGAAAAAAATTCTCATATGACAATCTGTACAACTATCAATATTATACCCAAAATTACTAGTCATACACTTTACAATAATTGCGTAATAATTACCACTGAGCAATAATCAAGTAGTTGCAAACAATTTTAGAATCATTAAATAGTTATAAATTCTACCAAAATCTTAATAAACACTTTACAATTACGAATATTTTAAATAGCACTCAAGAAATTTAACATCACAAGTAAAGCTAATTTAGAAGAACTTATTATTCTCTCGTCTGTGACAACTCAGTATATTTATCTTCGGGCATATAAATATAATTAAATTTCTTGATAGAATCTCACATTTATTCTCCCATAATGAAAGTGATGACTCATGACAATTAAACATTTAAAAAAAATCACTCCCTTAAATTAGTAAAATCACTAGTAATAAACATAACGAGAGGAAAAAAAATAATTACTCACGGAACAGCTGCATACCGACCAACTGTAGGACACGAAGAGTTGTCGGATCATTTCTTGAAATCGTTGAAAACAGTATACGATCCACGGTGAAATAGTTCCTTTCAACGGTGGAATACTTTTCATAAATCCAGCACAGTACTCAGTCTAGACGAAGCCTCACCATTTCTTCCGAAGTTCCATGATGATGATGACGGCAGGAAAAATGCCAGCGGCGAGGTCGACACATCATCTATGTTCTCAACAGTAATCTTGAGCTTCAGCGCGAGTTCAAGTTCCTCGATGACGATGACGACAGGAAACATAGAAACGAGAGCAGCCTTCCTTTTTCTTTCGAGCACATTTGTCCCAAAGGGAAAAAACATCAGCAGCTAAACCGAATCAAACGTCTGAGAATTGGACGTAGCCGAAAGATTTAAATCAATTTCACCGAAGATGCTGCGATAGAGGCCCGCAACGCTCTCGGACAAGTTCTCGCCTCTATAATTTCCTGTAACCGCAACCGTACAGCGGAGGGCGTCGGTCTTGAAAGGGGGGGCGCCGGGCCTCTCTCTCTCCTAAAAAAGTCTCGAAAATCTGAAAAAAACTTAAAAAATTCCGTTGGCCACTTGGCCTTAATTTTAAAAACAATTTAAATTCACCAATCCTACACAAAACAGTAACCCTCTCTAACCACTAGAACCAGAGCAATAAATACTAACCAAAATTCGAAGAAAATCAGTCCTCTCTTTTCACAGTGACAAGCCCCTATTTTCACACGCAAAACCAAGGGATGTTTACATCGTAAATCGGTTAACATTGCGACTCTTCAGACAAATCCTAAATACTTTTACCTCATAATTCTGTCAAGAATTGCTGCCGCTAGAACGATTCGCCTTTGAACGAGAAAAACACATGTTGCCCCCGCAAGATAAAGGGACGAAAAAATGCAGCTGGCCGCTGATCCTTGACCCCAAAACTCTCCATCTGTGAGAACGCAAAAACTGCCTATTGCTGTACAGGTTTTTTTGCTAACTTAAAAGAACTTTACCCAGATCAAATGAAAGAATTTAAACAACAGTATAATTTAACATTTAAATCTCAAACATGAACGTTAAAATTTCGCTATTCACTGTAAATTAATAAAATCATTAAGCACTGTAAAATAATACCTATGAAATCTACACAACAGCTCCTAATGAAGGTTTTACTAAAGGCTTGAGCATCATGGCGTAATTAGGTATAGAGAAAATAAGGAAAGCGATTTTCCAGCAATTTTCTGAAGTGTGTAAATCTTTTGGATATGCATTTCATCCTTTCTTACTTAATATTTATAATTCATTTTTGTTTTTCTTCCAGCAACTGTATTTATACTAAGCATGCATGTATTTTTATTAATAATGAATAAAAAATCTATTTTAGGAAATATTTGAATTTATACTAACTTGTTTTTTTAAATACCTTTTTGATGCTTATATCTAGATTCTTTCAATCATGATGACGTTATTACCGTTTATTACTCTTACTCGTAACGGTACTACTCATACATTCAGCAAATTCCTTTCATTCAGATTATTGAGATTTGATATTGTATAATTCGATTTGATATTGTGATAAAAGACTTATCTTAGGATACACATTTTGAGGGTTTGTTTCTTGACAAAAGGCAAAAAACGGAAATAAGCTCAGCGTCTGTCTTATAACAACGGGTGCGTATAATTAAAAGGCGAAGAACATCCATACCAGGTTTCAAGCTTCAAGGTTTATTTCATTACGCATTAAGGGAACCATTACGAAATTTTTCTTATTGGTGTTGCCAGATCCAAGAAACAACGCCCTCTATAGGCAATTAAAATAGATTTCTAGACAAATTTTCTCACGCTGTGATTTAAAGGCATGCTATTAAAGCGAATTTTGAGCGATGTTTTAATTCCCTGCGAATACTGTATGCTAGGAAAAACGAAACGCTCATTATAGTATACCGTATTACTTTCCGCATTATCCAGAGCGCACCAAGTATTGACTTTCGACACTGCTCTGGGCTTGCATCGGATATGTAATCATAACTATCTTACAGACTCAAATGCAGGTTGAAATAACGCCAGCACCTGTGCAAACTTCTGTTCCTTGGAGATGGTATATGAAAATCCTTCATTGATTTACGTCTTGACTGCTTTAGCGCAAGTCTTCGGCTTTTTAAATTACTCATAGTTACTTGTTTAATCAAAATTTTCATTCTAATGTGAGAGCAGCTTTGAGCGCTATTTTATTTACAGTCTGGTTTAAATATATTATCTTCAGGATACTTTCAACTTTATGAAGTTTAGCTACTAATCTGAATAATTTATACTTAAAATACTGACTACAATTTACCCCAGTAATTCATCGCTTTAATTAAATTTCTGTTTTTGAAGATGATATGAAAAATCATTTCTAATAATGAATTATATATGTATGTAATAATTCCAAAAATGCAGATGAAAATATTGGAACTTTTAACAGATTTCGATATTGTGTAGATGACCGAGAAGACCGTAGTGGCTTGAAGGTAGGGCCGAGTGGAATAGCATGATGACGCATTTAGGACAACTGAGCTTGAAGAATCACAGTCTTTATTTTTTTACGTATATCAAATCATCCTTTTGCAGACAAGCTATTTCTTAATTATAGTAGAATACAATAACTTCCATTTTAAAGTACGACATCATCTTAGGCAAATAAGCAGCAGCATAGAAAAGTAGCGTGTTGCCAACAGGAAAGCGTAAGCCTAAGAGAACGCAGCAGTTCAAAGAAAGAAGGAAGGAAGTCGATAGTTTCGAGTTAGAGAAAGGTTTGGTTTACAATTATTTGACTGGGCAGGAAGTAACTGCTTTGAAACGTTACGGAACATGGAAGGATCTCGAATTCAGGAGAACAGATGAATTTAGGTGGAAAGCACCCAAATTTAGAATGTTAATCTTGAGATCGCCAATTTTGTTTTAAAGCAGCTATCATATTTCGTTATATCCCACATACATATATATATAAGATGGTATATGGAAAGTTCTCTTATTATAATTTATTGTTAATTATTGTTTTATATATATATATATATGTAGTTAGAATCATGGAGGCTTAAACCAAAAACGTCCAGACGTTGCCGCTTGGAAACAATTTTATTATTCTATGGTAATGCACATTAAATTTGTTTTCTTTGACAAAAGAGTTCTAGATCGTAATTAGCACAATAATAATTATGCACACTGGTTTTAAAGTAAAAAGCAATAAAGCGTAGTAGGGTAGAGATTTCGCATGGCAAGAGAAGTTCAGAAAAAGTGACGTAATTGCTCGCGAAGTAGTATTTATACTACATAGGTGCATATGAACAGCTAAGCTGAAATTGGTTAGTTTTAGGTTTTAGTTCCCTTTTGCAAGCAATGTTATGTAACATGGAAAGATATCGAATTTAGGAGGACAGATGAACTTGGAGAGCATAAAATTTAGAATAGTCAGTTTTGAGGTTGCCAATCATTTCTTAGCGTATTTTCTTACACACACATACTCGTAACTTACTCATTTGTTCTCTTACACACACACACACGCATATATATATATTACGTATCATCGGGTTCAGTAAACGGTTAAGCTTTGAAGAAGGACAGCCCGAGAGTTTGTCCAAGTATCTCCCGTCATTCTTTTCCGACCATCAACTTCTTGAGAGGACTTTTGGCTCGGAGTGAATTTTGAGGGCCTGCTTATTGCACAGACATCATACGCTTACAAACATCTTCCGGGATTCGAACCCAGTCCCATCAGCACAGCAGTCAGAATCACGAGCTTGGCAATACATTACGAATACAAATGATGTTAATAATGACGAACCACTCGAAGGCCATTTGCTTAAGGGTAGGTGTGCCTTCGTGGAAGCGTTTCTAAAAACAAACTGCTCAAATTCACATTACATATGAAAAAAAAAAGGGAAAATGAACCAAGCTGACAGTCCGTTCGCCTGGGATCGAGCCTGGTTCGAACTACCGATATTCATCGGTCTTCTCATCTCGGTCACTGCTGGGCTTCACAGCTCTGGAAGAGTGTACAATACATCGTATATAAGTTAGTTACATTTACATGATCGTTCACCATTATTTCTTTGGCGTTATTTTAAATTTTAAGAAACATTTGATAGGATTTGATGTAAATGTTTTGAAAATCGGAAAATACTCAAAGCCATACAGTAATTTCAGTTTGAGAAAGTTTCATAAAATTAAGTTAGTGTCGTGAAGAAAAGGAAAATCCTCTTATTGAAATTAAGCAGGATAATCTAGATTTATCTCAGCGCAACAAATAGATGATACATTATTATTCAACCAAATTTTCTATTCTTACTTTTTATCCCTATCAGAAAGCAGTACTGTTTAGAAAACATTGGGAGTTTCTCTTCTTGCATAGTAGCATATAAGGAGCATAAAATCTCGAGTACTTTCACATTTATTTGTATATCTGCTTGTGAAAGTAAAAATGGAGGCACATTTTAAACAGCTTGTTGTTGCCATCTTTTTATTAAATGTGCCGTTTACATAAATTTTATTCGTTCTATTTTATACCAAAATTTTCGATAAAGACACTCTCCATTAAAATGAGTCAGAGTTTTTATCTTTCTTAATACTAATCAGAAAATCTTATAACATATGTAAATAATAAAAATGACTTTTCGCATAAAGAAAGTATTAAGTAAAGAGAATAATATTAATGGCAGTAATATTTGCATTCTTACTGTCTTAGATTTAAAAGTCAAATGAAGAAAGAATTCTAAGTTTATTTTAAAGAACCATCCACTTTTGACTTTTCTTAATTTTGCAAAACTCATGAATAACTGAAAGAAATAATAATGGGGGGGGGAGGAATATTAGCTGAGTAAATCTGGATAATTTAAATAATACAAAAATGCTTTAATCAATGATCTCCTTGAATATGAATATTTTAATTACATTTTGACAGATTCTTTGGGCAAAGAAAAAGATTTACATTTACTTCAATCATCGACAAGAATAAGTATTTGAATCACTAACAAAAATGTTTTACTTGGACATTTAAATAAAATATTTAAATTCCGAAACGTGTAAGTGATACGCCCTTGACATACGTATGGGTTTAGAATTTTCTAAAATCAAACATACTAATATTTTTATTAAACTAATTATTCAAAGAATTGATCCTTATAAGAAATAAGGATTTTGCTGTAAATAAATATTAGTTTCCTATGCTAAAGAGGTAGCATCAATTATTAATGAAACATCTGTGATTTATTCCTTTCACAATATCGGACATATTCATATTGTTTATTCTGCACTATACAGTATCATCAGTATCATAAGTTTTGGTTTTGTTTATGTGATTACGGCAAAGCCTCAAGGGCTATCTGCCAAAGGGAAGGGATGCTTTCGTGGAGGGCTTTCTAAGGGAAACTAGCTCGTACACACGTTACGCATGGGCAAAAACGCGAAAACGCCCATGCAGCCAGCCCGTTTAAGGAATTCGAACCTCGGACCGAACTACTAGTGTTCAGCGACTTTACATTTCAGCCTCTGGTAGGTCCGATGAATAAAGAAATAATACACTCCAAGCAATAATTTAATATAACTAGATAATATTTTATTTTACACACGTCCATATTAAAAAAAATCTGAAATATTTATCGAATTTTAATTATCCCCAAAAGGGCTTGTTAAAGGTTTTTACGTTCTAGATGAGTTCGTAGGGTACCAGTGCGCTGTTACACTCACTAATCAATTTTTTTTGTCGTTTTATATTTATTTTTAAGGATTATTTTCTGCCCAATCCTGCCATATGCAATTCAACAACAAAATTATTGAAGTTTTAAAAGTAGCCAAGCAGTATGCGTTTAGAATTCCTAATGCAACATTAAGTGCTAGCAAACTTTTTTTTTTTTTAGTTTCTCAGTTCATGATATAAATGTTCAGTTTGTTTACTAAGATGGCTTTACAAAACTTCTTTCTGCCTTTTTATTATTGACGTTTCGTGTATTTACTTTATTTATTTAATATCATATTCTTGGTACTTACGCCACATAAAATTCCATTCAACAGTAAAATCACGAAATACTTAAAAACAGCACATCGGTAGAATTTCTGATAGACAGTCTCACGCACTAGAGATAAAAATGCTGTCTTCCGCACAGTGTTACCGCTGCTCGCTTTGAAATAGGATTACCTTATTAAAAATTTGATGCGGTGCTGTTGTTTTTCCATAGAAAAACATGCACGCATTCATGCATATTCTTCAAAATTTAATTACTTTAAATATAAGGTAATAATATTTGGTAGCAACAGTTTAAAAAATGATACATCGCATTCAAGTAATTCGACGCAAAACGACGCTGTTTAGAGATTAATCGCTTCCGGTACTAGCGTCTGCTTCGGGCTGAAAAGAGAGATGGAAAGAAAGAAAGAAACGCGGGATTTTATGTTTTAGTGTGATACGAAAAATTGCGAAATATACTTTTCTGCAACGAGATATTTTCCTCACGAGAAAAAGGATGACTTTGTTCATTTACATTAGCTATACATAAGTCACGTGATCTCTGAGGCCACCTGCCTTGCTTGTTCACGTTAATTATACATATGTCACACGATCTGTAAGATCACTGGAGTACATCTGATTACGTTTATTCCTTGATTTCACTACTTATTCATTGTTTATGTTGAAGGAAACATTACTGAGTCTAAATCTGAGGCTTTAAAAGGGCTTTTAAATTATGTTAAAAATACCTTGTCAGCAGATCAGTTGCCAAATGTAGCAAACATGACATTTTCTAAACTAGAATTTCACATGAAGAGATTCTTGCAAGAATTAAAAGGAGAAGAGCAAAAGTTTTCAAGTAAAGAATTGCTCTTGTTCTCTGGTATTTGCTTTCATTAATGTTAAGATGTTTTTCGAATTTTTGCTACAGCTGCTGCAGCATATTTCTTGCTGTTGTCCTCACAGCAACAAAAATGCAGCATTGGAGATTACGCAAATTTCCACAGGCTATTAGAAAATTCTTAACATACTCAAAGACGAAAGTATCACAAGGTGTAAAATCTGGTATCTTAGGATACGGTGTTTGGTGTATGAAATACTGCTGGTTGCTGTAGAAGTCCTGAGTGAAACATTTATGCTTCGCATTTAAAATTAACTGTTATTTTCTTTTATTATTGCTTCAAAATTTCAAAACCGGTTTATTTATAGTCGTTTTAGCCAACGTCCGTGACACAGTCAAAACGAAATTTGGAGTGAAAATGCGAGGGCTTACCTTGACAGCTATTGTTCACAATTTTCATGCGATATATTTCTCACTTGTACTCATCCAGGTTTTATACGTGAATTTAGAAATAGTAGGGTGAAAGCAAAAATTTTCTCCATTTGAAATAGGAATTCGAAATAAAATATGTTTACGGATCTGACAAATCCTTCATTATAAGAAGAAGACAGAAAAGAAAGTTTCTTAATATTAACAGTTTTTAATTAAAGGAAAACTTCAAATTCAAGTAAATCCAAAAATAAAATTAAAACATCATTTGTATTCATTAAGAAGGTACCAATTAGTACTCTTGAATATTAACACTTTCTCTGTATGATTAAGAAAAAGTGTTTGAGTAACAGTTGAAATTTTGAACATTTTTTCACAATATTTTTAGAACAAAGCAAGTATAGAAGGGAATGTATTATTTCAAGGAATTAGCATGAATAATTTATAAACACGGAGTACTAGATTTTCTCCAAAAAATTAAAAGTAATACTAAGAGGAAGCCAGGAGTAATTTTGGTGATCCAGCTATATTGAAGCGCGCACCATTCGCGTTTTTGGAATGGACGCTTCCAGTAAACATACGCAGAACTAATCTTCTTAAAATTTTATATTTGAAACACCTGCCATTTGTAGGTTAAGATTCAACAGATTCGAATAATGAGATACTTACGAAGATTCGACATTTTGAATCTTGAATCTTTGACAATAATTGAGGAAATTAAGGGCTGGAAAGTACCAACAAATGATACGTTATTGGTAATATGAGAAAAAAATAAGATATTGTAATCAAGTATAAAACTGTGCTTATTTTATCTTTGCATAAGAAGTAAAGCGAATTTTCTAGAATGCAAAAAACAAATATTTTGTCCTTAATTTCAGACGTTCCAAACTTCAACGTGCAATACCTCTGTCTGAGAAAATACTATGTTCATTTTATATTTTATAATATATCTATCTGTTCTTAACCAGCTATATAGTAACTAATTATTAAACTGGAAAGGAAATGCCTTAAAATTCTACATTACTGGTTTGAGTCGTCTCATGAAACACAGAAATTGATATTATTAAATTAAATGTAACAAATTTTAATTTACAGTTACTATAACTTACAGTTTAGGAAGAATGATGTTAATCAATCAACTATGTTTAGGAAGTGTACGCTGAAGAATTCCATTAAGGTCCTTGAAAGGATCATTAAGATTAAATGAGAATTTCTAACCCATATACAACTACGAACACCTGCAGGGGAAATGTTATTAATGGCGGCCCATCTTGTTCAAGAAAGTCAGGATCCTTGTTTCTTGATTGATAAATGTGAAAGAACAGTCCTTCGCTATTCTGAAGTTGTATTAGACCAAGATCCCGCTGGGGATAGATTCCTTTATTATACGATTTCTTTTCTCTAGAGGTATAGCTTTTGGAAATGAGATAGACCGACATATGCTGCCACCATATTAACATCTTCAATCGATCGAAGGTGATTCGACAGTATCTGCTATTGGAGGAAATAATATTTAATAAAAGACAATAAGAAGCATGATATTTATTTACTTGTAACGAAAGTGTGATAATTTACGTTGAAAGACGGTAATTTTAAATGTTCATAACAATACGAAGTGCCCGATAAAGATATTTATTTTTCTAAAAATTTCTAGCACATAAATGAGGCATTGTGTTATGTTATGTAAAAGAAAGACTAAATTCCAAATGAATTTGTCTGAAAAATGACGAAACAAAATTATGAATTTTTTTACATAAATTATAATGTTATGATGATATGAATGATTGTTATACATACAAATGCATTTCAAAAGGAGTATCTTTAGCTGTCAGAAAAATGCTCATATTTAGATAAATTAAAGCTATCAAACAGTTGCTATCAGTGTTCTTCTCGCATTACCATAGAGTTCGTTAACCTGTTAGCAGTTTTAGTCGATTTCGGTGGAAAACCATAATGTTTAAGTATTGAACACTCCTAAATATTCAAAATTTTGCATTCAGAAATGAACTAGAATTGCAATTAGACTGTCTTTCAGTTACTTCCTTATATATAGATACTTTGTATTACACTTTTTCTTCTGATTAAATTATTTGAGATTGGGAAACTAGTGCCATCTATATGCTTAATCATATAAAATATTTGATTAGAAACCTTTTGAATTATTCCTTTTTCAACGTAAACCACTCTTAGTTTCGATTTTTGCATTATACATTTTTATGATAATAAATGAATTTCATAGTCAATTATAAATCCAAATAATTTAAAATTGCCTACTTTTACGAAGGATATTACTCAATATGTAAAAATAACTTCCATTCGAACATAGGAAATTAAAATACTCCATTTGCGAATCAGTAATTTTCATTAAATTTTTGACTGAATTTGATTTAAATTCAATCAAAAAATTAATAAAAGTCCACCCTCTCTGTTTATTTTCATACTCTTTCCGTTAGATAATATGAACTATTTTAAAACTATAAATGATAAGTTTCAAAACTTAAAACTTTCATTCAAATATTTATTATATAGCAAACGAATTGTGAAATCACTTCTTGATGTCGCCCAATTGGGATAGTGGTTAGCGACGCAGACCGCCGTACCGAAGTGCCCAGGTTCGAATCTCGAACAAAGCATGGATATTTGTAAGTGTATAGGGTTTGTGCGCCATGGGGAACACTCTAAACATGCGGCAAGCCGAAAGTCCTCTCGAGAGCTTCGTGGTTGGGAAAGCGGGGTGGGAGATCCTTGGATCCGGTCCCCCCGGGGGTGCTCTCCATCAAAATTGGAGGCGGGACTGAGCAAAACCGTGTTGTCACCTGTATGGTGCTCAAGGTTCTGTCAACGACAGGCGAATCTTGCACTCCTTGCCATCATGAATTTCGTGGGCTTGTTCCAATATTACTGTCAGACAAGTGATATAAACCACAACAACAACACGGCATTTCTTGATACTAAGTTCACATTTTCAAAATATAGTATATAAACGTAAGAACTACATGATATGCGATTTCATTTCGAAGAAATGTGAAATATTCGAATTCTTTTCACAAAATACGTATTCAAATGCAAGGAAAACAAGTGTCTTTCTTTTACCATATATTTATGGGCGAATTTTTTATAAAAATTAAAAATCAGTAATCTTGTGGGATAACTAAGTTTTAAATACGTCTATTAAATAGTATGAACTAAACTTTATTTTCATTTAATCTAAGCTTACATACATGTATAGTGCGAAATGTAAATTTTTTCCAACTTGTAATTTTTGTATATGAAAACAAATTAGAATTTACTAGAGCGAGTTTCTTTAAAAGGAAAAATAGAAATTTTAGCTAACAACCTACAATTTCTTCCACAAGCACAATTTGCCAAATGAGTCTCTTATCAAACAAAATGCAGTCATAAGAACGTATTTTCAGTTTGCAAACGTTTGTTGGAAAGAAGCTCAAACTATAATGGAATTCGTAAAATTGCATAGATTTTTCTTGTTTACTGTGAATAAAATAAATTCAGAATTTGCTTATGCGCTGCATTTTTGGATTTATTTCACATTTGAATTACATCAATGGCAATATATGTTAAAGACAGTGTGGTAATTCGAGACGTTTCACTCTTTTCTGTGGAAGATTAAATTTATTTCAATGATCTGTAGCTTTTTATATCAACATATACTTATATATAGTCTCTTATTTTATTCTTTAGTATTGCATTTTAATTAGCAATTCCTGTTTAATTATTTACAATACCCGATTATCAATATCCACAACTGTACAAAACACATTTACTATCTAAATTTCACTTTACACATTTTCACAGGAGATAATTTTTCATTTATATTTTCTTTATCAAATTAAATATTTTCTTTGCAGCAATATCGCGGGATTTTACTATTTAAATCCTTTTTAAATAAATTTTAAAATTCATTAATTTTAAAGTTTATCTCCTTGTTTTTCTCTCTTTCTAAATATATATATTAACTACCAATTAGCATGAAACAATATTACTGCCCTGCATAATTTTCGTAAGATAGGGTTATATTTTAAATATATTTATAAAAATATGTTTTGGAAAAATATTTTGTTCTAATAATTTCTTTTAATTTAGTCTTCTGCAGCTCAAGCACAGGAATTTTAAAAGTTTCAGTTAAATATAGCTTATTTTTACCCACTCTCTCTCCATATACACTCAAGATCCAAAACATTATGACCAGCTCTACATTTTGCGATGAACGCGAATGGATGACGTGGAAGGCACGTGATCAGGTGGAAGTGGTATTTAACTGCTGCTGGAGAGTCTGAAGCATCATTCTTTCACTTACTTCTGTGTGCGATGGGAAAGGCTGCTGATCTAAGCGACTTTGATAGAGGGCAGATTGTAATGGCTCGAAGGCTCGGAACAAGTATTTCCGAAACTGCACGACTCGTGGGTTGTTCGCGATCTACAGTTGTTAGTACGTATGAAAAGTGGATGAATGACGGTGAAACCAACAGTAGACGACATGGTGTTGGACGTCCACACGCTATCAAAGAGAAAGGTCGTCGGAGACTGTCTCGCATGGTGAAGCAAAACCGGAGCCAGACAGTGGCTCAGCTGACAGCCGAATACAATGCAGAGTCAAGTAGAAACGTATCGGAGCACACTGTTCAGCGGACACTGTTGGATATGGGGCTACGCAGCAAACGTCCCACTCGTGTGCCTTTACTGACCAAGCGTCATCGCCAACTGCGCCTGCGCTGGGCCCGGGAACATCGCGACTGGTCCATGGATCAGTGGGAGAGAGTTGCCTGGTCAGATGAATCACGGTTTGTCATTCATCACACCGATGGCCGTGTCAGGATACGCCGTCTTCCAGGCGAACATTTGCTCCCTCAATGCACAGTAGGTCATACACAGGCCGGTGGTGGAGGTATTATGCTCTGGGGGACGTTCTCTTGGGCGTCTCTGGGACCCGTGGTTGTGGTAGAGCAGACCATGAATGCTACAGGGTATCTGAACATCATTGCGGACCAGTTGCACCCTTACATGGCCTCTGTTTTTCCAGCTGGAAATGGAATGTTCCAACAGGACAACGCCCCGTGTCACAAGGCTACAATTGTGTTGGAGTGGTTCCAGGAACATGATGCTGATTTCCAGTTAATGTCCTGGCCGCCTAACTCACCGGATCTCAATCCGATAGAACATATTTGGGATGTCATGGGACGGCAGCTCAGAGGTCAAAGACCCCCAATTCGCAATATCTCGGATTTGCGTGACCGTTGCTACAATATCTGGTACAATCTGTCTCCGGCCATCTATCAAGGACTTGTGGCATCCATGCCAAGGCGGGTTGAAGCTGTGTTGCGCGCCAAAGGTGGCCCAACTCGTTATTGACAGGTGGTCATAATGTTTTGGCTCTTGAGTGTATATATATAATGGATAGGATGAGTTTAGTACGATGAAATACAAACGTTTGCTGAGAAAAAATCTGAAAGCCCAGTATGTTCCTCTAGGATTTTGATATTTTTGATAAAGCTCCAATTTGATATTTTTTGTCTTTCTAATATAATAGACCTACTTGTCACAGCTAATTTCAGATAAAAGATCTACCTTCGTTTCAGTTTTACTGAAATTATTAAGATAAAATATGGACGCATATTTTCATTTTACAAATTGCCAAGTGACGTATGTCAATTTTCAATTAATTGTATTACGAGGATTTGGTATATTTTTGATTTGGTATATCTGATTATTGCAAAGAACTCGAGGACTACCTGCCTAAGGAGGGTGATGCTAGGGTAGAGAACTTTCTAAGGAAAAAACATGGAAAATTGTTTTAAGACAATTATTTTACTGTGCAAGATTCACTAAGTAATGCGTACGTTAAAATGGTAAATCCCACGAAATTGTGCAGACCTTCGCGCTTTCCAACACCGAAAGTAGACCTTAGCATACAGTTACCAATCTACCAATACTTACCATTAATTCCAAAGTAAAGGTATGCTTCATATGCGCCTTAGTAGTGACATTACATCGTTTAAGTATATTTTCAGGAAAAAGAATCTAATTAATGCGTTCACTTTTTTTTAAATCTGATGCGGACACCACACGGACTTGTTTGTATTGAATATTAATTTATACGCATTATTTTTTCATTTCATTCAAACTATTGGATTGAATTAAATCTACTTCGTCGATAGCGCATAAACTACAGTAGAATAAATGCTCTCTTTAAAATGCACTGTATTTGTTTAGCATAGCGACACTCTTGCACTAGGTTCACTTAACAGTGTTACATCTCATTCATTTTATAACTCAGAATGCACAAAAATTATATCTGAAGAATTATCTAATCGTTGCCACATGTTCGATTCAAATACTATAATAAATCTAAAACGATCTATAAAGGAAATTAAACAAAGAAAGAAACAAACAAAGAAATAATTTTTCCCAGACGATTAAGTATTTCTCATCCAATTAATTCAGTTCTCACTTAGCGACAAGGCAAAAATACATAAAAAGTCAAAATATGTGATTATAAATTAAGAAGTAAATATTAAAAACCTATTTCTTCGAATAAATTCCAGAAGGATTAAGCATGATTTAATTCGCACTATTAAAAGAAGGCGTTATCTTTGTTATTGCGAAGCTTAGTTTCTCCAGATTGGAAACAAATCCTCTATTCTGTTAAGTTTTAAATGTAAACAATTATGGCCAACCAAAACAACTTTAATTATTTACAAATGTAAATTTGGCGTAGCTTCATATTCCTGACTTGAAAAGCCACCTAAAACAAATTTCGGTGCAAGTCGTTGAAATGTTCACTTTCAAGAGGTACCATAGCTCAAGTCTTCCCCTTGCCGCGCTGGAGCAATATCAAATAGCTCTCCCTTTCGCTGTCAAGAATCGAATTTTTCCCTTCCCAGAAGGAGTAAATATCATCAAAGTACGTGACATAAATTTAGAATGAAGACGAATTCGCAAGAAAGCCAACGGAGTGAGATCAAAAACACTAAAGTCGCCGGCGAAGTGATTAGGTGAAGAAAAAGGTCCCGAATTTTTCAATATGTCTTCGCACAAATTGCTTTCGCGTTTCTTCCACGCAGAAGCTTTAAGGGGGATGATTCCAGCATTGTTCTCTACATGCGTTCCAGCGCTCTCGAGGGACTCACTTTCTTAATATACATTGTCATTCAAATATGGAGAGCACTTTTTTTCGCTCCTTTCCTTTTGCTGCATTATTTTTTCTTACAATTGTGCAAGGATTGTAGGAGTGGAATAAAATATTAAATCTTACGAGAAACTCTCCTAAAACGAATGGCTGAATATGACAGTAAACAGGAAACATAAAAGGCAGCATTGTTTATTTCAACATATTGTGAAATCTCAAGATATTTCTTTGGTATTGCTTAAGAAGATTTTTTCATCCTCATCCAGTTTTTTCATTTTGATTCTACTTTATTTAGTTATAAAATAATAAAAACAGCTTTAATAATCTTGAAAAATATCACAGCTGAGAAAGCCACCTATGCAAAGTCCCAATATTTCATAAAAATTAATAAAATAAAATAAATGGCTTTGTCAGTTTAAATCAGTATTTAACAACTAAGGAATAAAAATGCACTGGTGTGCTGTGATGTTCCACGAGGTACATCGCAAAAGTTTTAACTTAAATAATAGTTTACATTGTATTCAAGCAGTTTTTATTAAAAGCCTAGTACCTCACATTTATTATGAAGCCAATCCTGCACTGTCAAGACTTTTTGGGAATAGAATTGATGAACAAGAAACTAAAATACTGGTAATTTGTCTGTCGTTGTAGCCGAATTTCACCTGCAGAAGGTTGAATGTTTGAGTTGGGAAGGTTGCATGTATTCATGGTTTTTGTCATGTGCAACGTAAATGCGAGGCATATTTCCCTTAGGTTCCTATACGAAGGCGTTCTGTTTCTTAAATAAATATCTCTTGATTGCTTTGCTGAATTTAGAAATACAAATTTTAGCATATCTCCCTCAAAATGCCATTGAACTACTTTTAGTTGAAAAATATTACTTAGGTCTTCTGAGAAATTTTACATCCAAACAAGATTATTTTTAGATATTTTATGTCTGTCTTTAGTGTTTGTGCGTGCTTATGTATCAAATTACTTCAAACAGACAATTCAAAAGTTTAAATCTTTTCCTTTTTTAAACTTCGTACCAATTGAATTAGTAAAACTGAATTTGGGAAAAAAAGGGCTCGAGGAGAGATCTGAAAGATTTCAGATTTTAACAGTCTTCCGAAAGGGTTGTTAAGGTTTTTTACGCTCTTGCTGAGCTCGTAATCAACAAGTCTACATTTGCACACACTAATTCTTCTTTTTTGTCTCTTCATCAAGCATTGTACTTTACGCACTTACACCATTTACAATTCAACGGCAAAACGTAAAAAAAAGTTAAAAGCAGCATAGCAACATATGTTTAGAGTTCCCGATGTAGTGTTAAGTATCAGTTTTCTCAGTATAGTGACTTACAGAACTTTCTTTTTTGATGTTGTTTTATTATTAGCTTTTTGTGTGTTAACAGTATTTATTAAATATCACATTCTACACACGCCAGATAAATTAAATTCAACAACATAATTACAAAATATTTGAAAACAGCATATCTTCAGAATTTCCGATAGAGTGTTAGAGATTGCCGTACTTTCTGTATATTAGTTATATTTACTTTTATATTAATAATATTATTTCTTAAAAAATAGCCGTTTGCGTTGCAAGCCACTTCATATATTTATCATATAAAAGAATAGGTATATAGTGATTTCAACTAATGTAATTTCATAAAAATATTGAATATTTCTAACTAGATTTAAATAATTAATTTTCATAACTTTAAAACATCTTTACATAAATCAGTTATGTATTTAAATCAATCAAGAAGAAAAATACTTTTCCTAAGAAATGTGTTTATTGCTATTAAATAGCTTAGTTTATTACCCAGCAGCTTTCCGGATTAAATTTGGAAATATCTTAAGCTTTACTGAAGGACAATACGCTAAATCGTTGGAGATAAATGATATATGTACAAGTGAGAGAGAAATCATATCATATATATAACACATCGCTTTCATAGAATCGAGTTTGTTAATTAAAAGATAAATATCTTACATTAATTGATAGGCAAATATCTTACATATTTCCGAATGGCCAAAGTCTCGCATCCTAAAGATAGAAATGTTTTACTCCCTAGAATGTTGCCAATCCGGGCTCTCACATCGTTGACTTTGTTAGTCAAAATTTCATTAAAGTGTTAGAAAATCGGAAATAATTAAAACAAATTCGAAACGAAATTTGGGCCGCTGACCACAGCTGCAGTCAGAGCTGTTTACGAGAGTATTACTTTGTATTTACATATATATTGTTGCTTGCGTATGGGTTCTTTATGGATCGAAAGCACAATTTGTAAAAAAAAAGTTAATAAAATTTATTCTTTTCACAAGAAATAAAACAAAATGCTGAAATATTTCCTCAGAGATATTCCTACAATATCCAATATCTCAAACGTTAAACAGAACTCAAAAAGATAAAGTTAATCCAATCTCACAGCAAATTCGCTACAGTCAATAACAGCATTAAGTAAACAAACAGTTCGCTTAAAAGAACAGCAACTGAGCTGAGGTGTTTTAATTCGGCTTTTATAAGCTTTATAATTATTCAATAGAACATTCTAGTAAAACCTATTTCCTCGATTTTTCTTGATTTTGTGAATGGCAACAGCAATTACGAGATATTTATTTATTAAATATCAAATGCACGCGCTGTTGTATTTTTACTTTAGCTTTATCTTCAAAAATCGTTTGCGTTGCACGAGAAAATAAAACAATTTTAATTACAATTCTAAATAAATAGCCAAATAAATGCGAAATCCGTAACAATAATTATACTAAAACAATGAAATAAAGAATTATAATTTACCCTCAGTGAAGTAAAATATAACTGAAAACATATTCAAAACACGGACAACGATTTCGTTTTGCAAGCTAAGAAAGAATAACAATATTTAATGCAGGAAGATAGCTAGCATTAAAAATAACGCATTAAAATTTTAAGAGAATTACTAAATACAAAATCTTCCCGTGTAGATGAAATGCTGCCAGACAACACACCTGCGAAGAAGACTTGTTTGGAGATATGTCTATTCGTGTAGACAGGGCGTTACGAGAATACAAAATATATAACTTTTATAGCATGCAATAAATCACTGGCTGGGCTACATTTGATCTAATGTTTTATATTTCTCTTTTGTTTGCTTTAAAAAAAATCCGTGAAATTTAAATGGTGCTTAAGTTTTGAATCTAATATATAAAAAAACGTCTGAAAGCTTTTAGATTTTATAGTACGTCCAAAGAGGCGTTTTTTTAAGGATTTGTGTGTTTCCTTTACTTACTAAATATTATGTTCTTTGCACTTAAACCATAAAATTCAATTCAACAACAATATCGCAAAATATTTAAAAGATCATATCTTTAGAATTTCCGATACACAGTCCCGCGCGCTGGAGATCGTTTAGTTTGTTTATCAAAAATTTGTTATTTTTTCAACAAATTTTTGATAAAATTTGATTTTTTACAAAATATGAAATAGATCATAAATTAAACTCCAAATTTGGGCTTACAGATGCCCATATTCGGGTGGAAACGTGTTATTCAAAATTGGATGGATCTAGGTACCGTTATTTTAGCACAGTGCGAGAAACATATATATACATTTATGCAGATTGTTCTTTATTTAATTCTTTTAAATATAATGCAGGTGATAATATTTGGTGGCAACAATTTGAAAAGTGATTCAAAGATTTAAATCTTTCGACGCAAAAGGCCAAAACGAAATTAATAGCCTTTTTGATCTAACGCTCCTTTGGGCTAACAACATAATTTCTTTGTTGTAAAATCATGGAAATATAATTTATATCTTTTTTTAATGTCAAAACTGATATTACAATTATAACTTCTTTTATGTTTTTGAAATCTATATTAGACATTTCACGATAAATAAAAAGACATTAAATCTTTAAAAATATAAACCAGACGATTAGTAATAAAAAATTTACATCTACGATTTCTGTTGATACACTTGGTAAGAAATATTGAAATAAAATCTATATTATGCTTTCAGTCTGAAAATTCGTCAGAAGCGTTTTCTAACAACTTGGAAATATATTTTGCATTCTGAGCAAAGCGCAACGCTTGAACATTTAAAGAGACATTCTCTACGGGCGAATCGGAGAATATCATAAATAAAATGATTACTGGGGGAAAATTCTTCTTGCAGACTCACGCACTTCCGAATTGTGTCCGTGATGCACTTTTCCTTTTCCTCCCAGCATCGAAACCCATTTCCTGAGTATTGGGTTCCTAAGTTATTCCGGCTTTCTGCCGATAGATATCCGGCTTCTCATATATATGCATTTTTTGTTTCTTTTAGTCACGTTCTTTTGCATTTCCACGACCGGGGCTTGGAAGACGTTTTTCGGGTAGAATTATTCCACTGTTCCCTTCTCATATGCATGTTTCTTGAAATGCCCAGTTTCTCTGTATTTAAAATAGCGAACGTCTTCCGGCACACAAAGGCGAATGTTCTACTTTGGAAAACCATCCTTAAAATGGTTTACTTTCGTAGGAGAAACCTCGTGTTCCGGGTTTCATTCTAAACTTGCCTTTCCTCATTCTCTGCTAAAAAAAGTGGAAAAGGGCAAAATGGAATTTGCTTTGGAATTTACTTTCGTTCTCTTTCTATTTCTGGCCAAATATGCATTTTGCGAATTCGAAAAAAAATTGTGAACAACAGCAGCAACAACAACAATAACAACAACAACAAATCTGAAATGTTTCAAATTTTAAATTACGTACAAGGGGCGTTTTTTTAACATTTTGTGTGTTACCTCTATTTATTAAATATCATGTTCTTCGCTCTTAAACCATAAAATTCAGTTCAACAGCAATAATCCGAAATAATTTTTAAATGAGTTCATCTTTAGAATTTCCGATACACAGTTCCGCGCTCTGGAGATAAAAAGGTTTTTTGTCCCGTAGAGTGTTGCCATTGCTTGCTTTTAAATCGTTTGAGTTTGTTCATCAAAAACTCGTTAAAATTTTATAAAATATGAAATAGATAATTAAACATATTCCAAATTCCAAATTTGGGCTTCCAGATGCTTATATTCGGGTGGAAATGTACGTTATTCAAAACTGGATGGCTCTATGTACCGTTGTTTTATCACATTTGGAGAAATATACATACATTTATGCAGATTCTTCATTATTTAATTTCTTTAAATATGATACAGAGCTGCAATATTTGGTGGCAACAGTTCGAAAAGTGATACAACGCTTTTAGTGATTCCACTCAAAATCGCAAAACGAAAACTATAGTTCTTCAGGGACAAAGCCCCTTTGGACTAAGAAAATATTACATTTACTTTGCTGACTCGTGTATTCAATCACCTAGAAGAATAAATTCAAAGCATTTTTTTCTTCTCTTTTCTTTTTTTTTTTTGGAAGCGACAACTAATAGTTTTTAAAAGTGAAATAAAATAAAACTTCATTTTATGTTTTGAATAAGAGAAAAAGCATATTGTATTTTTTTATTTCATTATTTAGGCATGAATCTGAACATATGAATTAGTGATATGAGTACTTTATCGATTGATTTATATTTATATTATGAAAAGATAGTGTTTATAATGTATTTTGGTGTTAATGTAATAGGTAACTAGCGGAAGTACCTAATGCCAGTTAAGTTACATTGAGAGTAATGCATCTTAATCTAACTTTACAGAGAGGACGATACCGCTGTAATCCTTCTGTAATAACGACGCTGAAAATACGATTCATAGTCATACATTTTTCAGTCTGATGCGATATGGAACCCACATAAAAAATCTCGATAGAAAAATAAACTAATTCTCTTTCATTATATCAGCAAGACTGAAACGCAGTTTTTAAGTCTTTCTAAGCAAATGGTCGTAAAAGCTCCAGCCAATATTTCACCCATATTCTATTTTAGTAGATTAAATGTGGCTAAAAAACTGATCATAATTGATCAGAAATCAATACCGCGCACACACGCGCACACAGATATTCTTCTTTATATATATACAGATTTAGTAAACGAACAGACTTTGCAATTTCAAAGCGAGCAGTAACAACACTTTTCGAAAAAAAGCATTTTATCTCCAACGCGCAAGACCGTTGCCACTCGGAAATAATGAGAGCCAAAATTACTGTTTTCTGAGTTTTTAATTAATATCTCGGCTGATTAAAGTCGTACGAAGATGGGAACAATCGAAATGGCTCCCTGTGAGTTTTTGGAATCGGGAATAATGTATTTAACGCTCCACAGTGCTATTTTTTTTTTCGTTGTAAAACTTAGAAATTTTTTATTAACAAACTCTACATTTTGAAAGCGAGCAGTGGCAACGTTTTCCGAAATAAAGCAGATTTTTTTCCCCAGCTTGCGAGACTGTTGCCACTCGGAAAAATGAGGGCGAAAATGATCGCTTTTCTGTGTTTTTAATTAATATCTCTGATTTTAGCTACTTTTTTTTTAAAACAAGTGAACGTCGAACTTTTCCAGGGCACAAGAAAGAATTGTAGAAAGTTTGCTGACGATAGTTGTAGTAGTGACTGAGTTATTAGAGGACAAACAAACAGACTTACTTCTTTATATATATAGATAGATGAACTTTTAAATTTTAATGACGGGTAGTTTAAAAATTTATTTGAAAATTTTGAATTGCAAAATATTGAATATTTAAAGCATCAGTGATAAGTGAATGCTTATCAATGTCAAGTAAGAAAAAATAAATTAAAAAAATGGTGTATTATTAAAAAATATATCAGTGATCTGTCACTGATATTGAAAACAAATATCTCGAACAAGGTTTTTGTAAACTAGAAACTTATACATGAGAGATACAGTGCGGTGTTTTAGTAAGTTTCATACATTTTTGTAAAAAGGTTTTCGTTTAATTACAGTTAATCCATTTTTTCCCATCTGCTTTAAAATTTCTTTCATGGGAAGTTTCTTCAATAATTTAGAAATGATACAGATAAAATAAAGATTTAAAATTCGTTTTATTTATTTCTTATTCTTATTCAGTTTAATTTCAACGGAAAAGTAGGGGACATTAATTAAATTAGATTACGCAAACTATATTCTAATATTTTAACAATAGTGAGTTAAAATATGAATCTCTGTCACTTATCTAAATTATCTGATTCAACAGATCAGATAATAAGATTTGTTTTGCAGTTTAAGGACCACAATATAGTAATTGAACAAACTCTTTTCGAGATTACTCATTATTTTAAACAGTGCTAACGCATATAAATATACATTTAATAATTTAAATATTTAATGAACTCTTTTGCTGTGGCACGCAACATTACTTTTGCTACTGTTGTGTGCATATGGATTTGTAATATATTCAATGCACATAGAACCGATGATAGGTTGATAAAATTTATTTTACCAAAAGAAACAGTTTGCATATTTTGTTTACTGTAACTTTCCACAAAAAATAAATAAATTTCCACAAAAATAAATTTTCACAAATAATCTTACAGTTCTTCGCAGTATCACAGAGCATTATCAGTACAAGAAGTTTATACTTCAAACTACTAAGAACATTAAACACAACGCAATGCAAAGTGTATCTAAACAGCGTAGCTCACACAGGGAGATCTTGAACTCAAAAAATTGGGTTTGAAAGCTATTTTTGAGTTAAAACTCAAAAATTGAGAGATGATACTCGCTCTTGTCTTAGATAGTTTTCTCTGGACGCTGAGAAATCTTCAGTTCTTTCCAATGCTCAAAATTATAGGAAAGCATACACTGTTAAAGTTACATATAAGGACCCGATATGGTTACAATTATATATAGGAATATTAACTTATTCAATTTCAGTACCAATTACAGTTATACAGGGAGCGGACAGAAATGTCGCCAAATGGTTATCCGTTTCGCAATTTTTCGCAAATTACTCGCCAAAACAGTGGCAAGCTTGGCGATATCTCGACAGTTTAGCGAGATAGACATTTACCTCAGTGTTAAAGAGACTTGTCCTTGATATCTTATTTTTCAAGCAAAGCTTCGTCTGTTCAGACTTTTCATGTTACTTTATAGAAAAGATACTAAAATTTCGCGTATAATTTCAGTAAAAATATTTACATATCTGCAGGATTCGTAATATCTGTAATTATGTTGCGGACTGCGGGTGCATAGAAATCTCCTTAAGCAACTGTTTGGGATCAACAAAATGATTTAAACCTTTTTTAAAATAAATACATTACACATTACTCTTACAGCATATTACATACATTACTCTTACAACAGATTGAACAACTATAAAATATTCCAGGCAAGAACAGAGATAGGACGAAATTAAATTATGATATAATTAGTAACATGTAGAACTAGTAATAAGACAACAGTGGTTCAACAGTGGAAAAACGAGGTTATTTTCAAATGATTCATCCGTTATGAAAAATCTTCCTGACCTGTATATAATCCAGATCAAGAATTCATCGTGGCCCAGAGCCGATGTTTACCCCTGTTGTTGTCTAAAGCTTTGGGAATATTGTAGGCGACTACAAGAATTGGCACAGCTCCGACCAAGGTTTGCTAGGAAGCACCCTCGGAAGCGGATCCAATGGTCTGTTGGGCTCCGTTCAAATGATGGTATAAATGTCATAACTGGTTTAAGCCGAGCTTTGTTGCTAGGTAACCGAATTTCCTACGTCACAAAAACTGGTTTAATGGTTTCGGCATAAAATTCGAAGTTCTCTACCTTATGCAGACTTGATATAAGAGTCGACCAATCAACGCAAATACGCGAAACTTATTGAGCGAGAAAGCTGTAGACCCATCCACGCATGCGCAAATTTAGCTTCTCTAACTGCTTATGGCTTAGACTCTGTCTCGCAGGTGTGAACGGAACTCCTGCATTTGATGTCGTACGACTATGCCTCTATGATATTCCGCTTTCCACCATCAACCTCTCGAGGGAAGGTTCGGCTTGAAGATATTTTAACTACCTTCATGCCACAAAGAACAACTGTCCGTGCCTTCCGGATTCTTTTCTGCTTTTCCAAGACCTTAATTTTTATCTTTTTCATATGAACACAGTAAGATATCGTTTTAGACATTCATATTATTAATATCTAATCTCAGTTATCCATGATAATATGAACGAAAAAAATTACCGATAGTCTATAACAGTTACTTACACAATAAATAGTTCCTTGCATCAAAATTCTTATCTAAGTTTAAAGAAACCACTCCTATTTATAAGAAAAATGAAAAGGACACTTCTTAAGTAGAACCTAAAAATAAAGGAGCAGTGCGAAAAAAGGAAGAAATCTATCTATCTATATATATAGCATAATACATATAGTAGAAAACTTCGCGATTTGACAAGAAGAAAACTAATAACGAGAAACACCTTCTGTCATAGGAATCAAACAAAGCAAACAGGAAGAGGAATGAATAGGAGAAGAATGAAACAGGAGAGAGTCAGGGAAAAGTGCAGTTCTTTCTTTCTGCCGAGTTTAAACTTCACAATGTTATTGTTATTTTCAGTTTTGTGTGAAATGAAGAGCGTAAAACTAAATGCGGCAGTGCTGCATTTAGAGGGCTCTTACATCTCTTCTTTTGTTGATCCTCAGAAATTTTTCTTAATGCTTTGAACACTTGAGCTTGTTTTTTGCTCCGTGATGTGACATTTCTAGTTTATTTTGAAATGTTTTAAACAACTATGCCAGATTAACTTTTTCCAAGAAATCTTGCTGTAAGTTAATCGAAATAAAATTCTCAGGTTTGCTTTTTCTAGCACAGGCTTTCATGGAAAGTTCTTGGAAGGAGAAGCCTCAAATAAAGTGCTTTATTTAATTATATACGCGAGATCACAAGAGTTAAGCAGAAAAATTAATTGAAATGTGCATTAGATTGATTAGAAATTGTTATTAAATGCATAAAAGATAAAATCTTACCATAATGAAACATCATGATATATAGCTTTATATATGCTGTTTGGAATTATTAAAAACCTAAATATTTTAAGAATATAGCTGTAGAACAAGGGTTCTCAACCAGGGAGGAATCCTCCCGTGACAATTTTATACTTTCTAAGCCAGGAATACTGTCAACCTTTAGTTCAGCTGTTAAGGGTTTAGATTTAGTTTGTGAATATAAAAAACTTCTGTATTCACGTTTAGGTACTTATCAATATTTTCCGTAATTTTTCGTTGATTAGTTTATAAAAACATGTTAAAAATAATCTAAATCGATGCACATGTATTCTTAGCCTGGGGAAGGAGAGTGAGAATGGTCTTTTAGAAATGGTGAGAAAGATCCATGACAAAAAAATTGAGGATTGCTGATTTAGAGGTCTTAAACTATAGCGAAGGATCAGTGTTCGGTGAAGTATTTTGGGGTCAAAGTGTATATAACCATCTTTTGATGGAGTGTCTCCGTGCGTAGCAGAAAAGCACTGGCTTTTATCAACATTTAATATTCCAGAATAATTCTCTATGGTAAAAGCTCAGGACCCATTAGCAGCAGACGAATGGCTTGAAGATGACCGTTATGGAAGAAATGGTTTAAGAAAGCGGAAAATGCATCAAATGAATTGCTGTATTGAACTTCTCATGTTTCTTTCAAGGGAGTAATAGATATCCATTATAGATATAAGACTTTGCTGGTAACCTTTCATTTACAAATGTACTGCCATAGATTCTCTATTCTTTATTAAAACGCGAAGATTATACAAATCCTCCTTAACACACGAGGAATACTGTACAGTAAACTCTAAATCGAAATTAACAGAGAAAATACTAAAAGTCAGTTAATTCTTTGATTTGCAGTCTTTCAGAAATCACTTAGAGTTTACCAACAATTCACTGATCGATTAGATGCGACAGCCGTATTTATATGGTGCTGCCTGACCTTCTACAAACTTCAGGAAAAATTACGCCTAAAGCTTTGAAAATACGTTTCAGTGAAATTTCCAAAACCTCAGCAAACTGGTGGGAATAGAGACAAAGTTGTGAAAGAAACTGTTGCCAAGTCTCCCCAAGAGAAATTTTGTTTATAACCTGAGGTCTAATTGAGTTTGTTTCGCAATTTAATCGCTGTTAGATTTAGAATAAACAAATCAACAATTTCCACTTACATACAGAATCCGTTGTTCAGTTACACAAAATTACACCTAAATATACTGATTTCCAAAAATTAAGGAAGAATCACAAAAATAACCGTAACTCATTAGAAAATAAACCAATCCGCATAAAATTTGAATATGTTGTCAAATACGATTTGCTGAGTAAAACTCCAATATGCAAATAACTGGCGCTACAATCGAAATACGTCATATAAGAGGAGCATAAAATTGCACATTTCAGAGAAAGCATTCAAATTTCTGTATGATACTGAGATAAGAAATCTGGGATATCCAATTTGTAACAATGACCAGCAGTCATCATTTTGACGAAGAACTGCGATGGATAGCTATTGGGAGACTAAAGGCAGCACAGACAGAAATGGTCAGATGTGAGTCCTTCCGTGGTTCATGGATTTTAGCAGCAATTTTCAACCACAAATTCGGCATCCATGAAGTTCAGGCAAGAACGGTCAAACATTACAACGAGCTCTAATGACCGATATTTTTTATAAGCACGAAGGAATAGAATCTTAGTTCTAACACAACTCAGTCCTTGATGCCTCTGGAAGGTTAGTGTCAACGTCAATAAACTGACAAGGTTGCGTGATCTTGTAAATGAGATGTTGTCGGATGCTTCTTTCCACCATATTCCACACATTTTCTATGGTGTTAAGATCCGGGTTATGCGGTGGCCAAGGAAGGTATTAGAAGTCAGACTGATGTTCAGCAAACCAATTTTGAACACTTCTGGCAAGAAGCATAGTTAGTTGCATTATCGTCCATGAAGTGTTCGTCACCGTCAGAATAAAAATGGAACATTTCAGGGTGTACTTGATCTGCCAGTACACCTAGATATCTCATGGCTGTTTGTTTACAGTCGAGGAACACCAGGGCACTACTTTCATGACAACAGAAATGCGACATATCATGATACTCCCACCAGACCCTTGCACAGTGCGAGTAAGGCAAGATGGATTCTTGGATTTATGGGGTTTTCGACAAATTGGGCGTCTTAAATCGGTGCATGATAAGGTGTAGCATGATTCATCAGACCACATCACCTGTTTCCAATTCTAAGGTGTCCAGTGTGTTCTTTTCCGACGCACTGCAAACGAATTCTTGCATCTATGGCATAAATAAGCGGTTTTTCGCACAGGCACCCGATCATCTATGCCTATCCTCTGCAATTCTCTGCGCATGGTTCTACCTGAAATCTGTTGGGAAGAGCCTTAGTTCACGATCTGTGTGTGAAGGGTTGAAGCAAAGTAGAGTCCCTGTTCTGCCGTACAATTTGTCGATTACGACGCCGATCACTGTCTTGGAAAACCGCTCTCGAACCCCAGTTACATCTTCCAGAAAAGGACTGTGGGTTATGATTTCAACTTTTGAAAATCTTTGTTATGGTTGCTTTTGAGAACCCAGTGAGATTTCTGTCTTCGAAATCGAGGCCCCTGCTAAACGGACAGTAACAATAAGCCCTTTTTCAAATTGTGAAATATCTGTCTTTTTTCACATTCTACTTCATTTATCGCGAAAAGCACTCTTACATCTCACTTGTACTAGAATTCTAAATATATGTAACCAACTTCATAAAAAATTTGCATACTAGCAAGCATTCAAATGAAAATCTCAAAGGTTCCGAATTCATTGGCCAGTGAGTTTAATTACATACTTTCTTATTTAATAAAAAGAAGCATTTGAATAAATAACTTTAATGATACATTTTAATTTAAATGTTTTGGTAGTTCTGTTTTTGTGGGGTGGGGTTCTGAAAATTAAAAAATGATTGTAACCGCGACACGCGTTGAAGTTACAAAAAATATTACAAAATAAAAAATAGGTATGCATGGAAAGTGTATGCATATGTACGTACGAAAGTTGAAATACATTGGCACTTCGATTTTAACAACTACAGACGCACTGAGCTGGTCACTGCTTTGATAGGAGAGGTAGTCTTTTACAAATAATGTTTTCGAAAATGTGAGACATCAAATACAGCTTTAGAGAGAACATTAAGTAGACAAAAATTTTAGTTCTCTCTCTGTGCGTTCCACGAGTTGACATCAACACTGAGCATCAACACGAGTGACATCAACACAATGTTTACTTTTCTTAGGGTGCTGCATATGTTAACATCAATATCAGATCATTGGGGACTGAAAACAAGGGCTGAACATTGAACAAGACACAAGTTCATTGGTTGGTCATTTTAATATAAACCATTATTCGTTTCGTTTGAGAATTTCGGTTTTAGCGGTTATTAAAGAAGGCATATTGTAGGCCATATTAAAGAAGGCATATTGTAAATTCACATAATACCATTTCGTATCCTTCATGAGTTTTGGGCTTTCTTTCTTTTAGGATAAGGGTTACTGGCATAGAAAGCGATCAAAAATTTTCATGCTAAGCTTGACCTTAGCTGTAAAACTTGCACTGCTTGTAGACGCGTAAACAAATATTACCATGCGGTGATATTTTTTAGTCTACAAAATTTAAAGGTGTTCAAACATTTCTGACGTTAGAAGCAAGGGAACATTTTAATTTTGGGGATTCGCATGTTACGTTATGCTACTATAATATTTATTAATCTACTACATAACTTGGCTAGAATTACCACTGCAACAAATATTTGGATTTTAATTTTTGCCTCTCATATTAATATTTTGCAATTAAGTATTATAAGTCGCATAAATGATTAATTTAGCTTTTAAATTATACTTTTGTTTTCTTAACAGACTGAGCAATTTAAAAGCAACAAACATATTTTTAATAACGCGTTTCTTCATTTTATTTTCTTAATAATATAATAATTTATATTTCATGAAACTGATATAATTTCAATATTAGTATATTTTACGAAACCTTAAATCATTATTGCAATTAATAATTGTTTTTAAGTTTATTTTTAATATTTATTTTAAATATTTGGCTGTAAAAATCATTTTCACCCATCATTATTTTCTGCTTTGACTTGTGTGTGTATCCTGCAATTTTAATTTCCATTCACGATTCGGTCCCTTAGGTTTTATTAACATTAGCATTATAAGTGGTTAGTTTTTGAAAAGTAATATTTAAATTCCATTACAAAGTAATTGAAAGTAAATTCCTAATAAATTAACATATAGGTTTTCTCAACCTAATGTGCTGCGTACGATCTACTTGTAGCAGCAGAATAATTGTGAACGAAATGAAACATACATTCCGTCCAGATTTGTTCGCTGAAGTAGAAATACTTCAGCTTTAACTGACACAACTCCAACTATATGGGATGAATAACTATTGTAATAATGCAGACATCTTCCAGAGGAGTAATTTCTTTACGTTTCATTGCATTTTACAGCTAATTTTCAAAATGGTCTTTATTTGAAACCCGAAGGTTGGATTCCAGCCAAACATTTCCACTGTACTCCAAGAACTAAAAATGGAGTGCCATGTCTACATAAATTGCATTCTCTCTGTTATTACGGAGTGCGTGACAAGAAATTTTATTTGAACATATAAAGAAAACTTAGGTTTCAATTAAAATCAGAAGCACTGTAGTTCATAAACTTCAATATATTGTTTGCTATAAAAAGAAATATAATATGTTTTCTTATGAATTCAGAAGTTAATTCACATGTTTGCAAGATTTGATGGGTAAGAAAATATTGATTTTATATTAGATGATACTCATTGTATGGATTGCAGGCGACTTCGTGGATGGAAAAGTCGTGGAGAAACCAACGGAAGACGAAAACATTGACTTGCACAACATCATAGGAGAAAAGAAAACGAAGAAAAAACATCCCAGTTATAAAATATAGTGGTACAGAGCATCGTAGATAAAAATGATGCAGTTAAATTTATCGCAGTTTTAAAACATCTTCGTAGAAAGTATCGTGGAAAGAATTAAACACCTACAAATCCTCACATGATGAATCGCATCACATTGTTTAATTCCTTATCAAATTGTAAAATTATTTTCTTTCACTTTGTTAATTTGATATTCCTTTAGGAAAATTAAATCTTGTTTTGTTTCAAGTAGTTAGATATTTTTAACGTAGGTAACTTCATGCAATTACTCATCTTCTCTTTTCTAAATTTTTTGACTATATTTTTCGTACAAAACTGCAACTACAACTTTGTAAAAGAAGTTAATTAAATAATAACCTTTGACAGTTAAGTACATAAATTTAAAATTCTGTTAACCGCTATACGTATAATTAAATTTCTACATATTTTCACTTTTTGAATGATTAAGTTTGCTCTTTGCTTTTTCAGAAAAATATTGTTGCGGATTTTGTATTTAATTTCCTTTTTTAGTAGATTTATAATTAAAATTATTTTATTTCTCCGTGTAATGCAACGTGTGACGAATTTTAAGAAAACGCTACGCCGAAAAAGTAAATCTACAGAAGCACGCGCATTTAATAAATAGATATCTCGTAATTTTACTCTTTTGCTTTCCAGAAACCTTGAGAAAATGCCAGAATGTTCTCGTGTATGATTAACAAGCTTTAAAAAGCCGGACAGAAACATCTCAGCTCAGTTATTTTGAGAAAACTGTAGTAGTTTACTTAGAGCTGTTATTGATTGTAGCGAATTCGCGGTGAGATCGGATTAGCTTTCTCTTTGTTTTAAATTCAGTTCTATTCAACGGTTTAGCAGTTTAAAATATAACTACTGTGAGATATTGTGATACTGTACGAATATCTCTGAGAAAACTTCAGAAATTCTGTTTTATTTCTTGGGATAAGAATAAATTTTATTATCTTTTTATCGATTTGTGCATTCAGTCCATTACGAATCCGTACATACGCAACGCTTTTTAATGCCAAAAGTGGGATTTGATTGCCAGTAACAATATCAGGACTGAGTGTTCGGTGCATCATTTTAGGAAACATTGTAAAGTCTGTAATAGGGTCCTTATCCTCAAGTCTCAGGTCCTGAACTGGAACAGTGAGCTGATGAAATGTTAGCTTTGTTCTGATGTAGGTACTGGCTGGAAAATGACTGCACGTGAAAGGGATTTAAAATCCTCTTTTATTAAATCACTATTATTTACACTATTCCCAACTCGGGAGAGATACAGAAAGTGAAAGACCGCACTTGGATCGAACTTAACAATCAAATAAATTTAAAACTAAACCTAAAATAGAAATGTAATTCAACTGTGCTTCGCAGAGCAAATCGCGGAGTTTGGCCTTTCACTAACTGGTGCGTAGCAAGATATACTAATACTAGCGCACTTCAAATTGCTTCAATATGCAATTATGTAGCAAGCACTATGGCTTATAAATTTTAACTGCTAGCTGGTCAGACGAACGTTGAGCAGAGTGTCCGTGATCTGAGACTGAAGCTCTTTCTCGCTAAGAGGTTTCTACCTCTGGCTTAAATAGTACTTGGCTGTACTTCAAAAATTAGCATAAGCTGAAAACGCACGCTTCTTCTGACGGGAAGTTGAAACAGAGAGGAGATAGAAAGATTTAAATTAAAATAAAACTTGGTTAGTTTAACTAAAACCTTACAAACTTCCCGCCAGAATTGCGATAGTTAAACTACTTTGGTCCAAACGGACCATGTTGAAAACTAGCAATTCTAAATAGTCGAAAATTTCACTGTTCTAAACTTAGGCCAACTCTTACAAGGCAATATATGTTTGTGTAAAATACAGACGAAATTTTCTGGAACAACAATCTTCAACATTTTTTTTTTCAAGTCTTATTCTTCAAACAGTCTTACTCCTTCCAGCAAAATCTGGAAGGAAAACAACTTTAGTATGACATAATAACAGAATAATTCTAAGTGGTACAAATCCTTTTTTTTTTTTTCTGTGTAATTTTGCACACACACATTATCATTCAAGCACAATTAAATTCTTCCCCCGTATGCTCTCTCACCGGTGTTGGATGTAAAGCAAACCGCCATTGCGGGTTTTTATGTGTTCGGGGGTGTTCAACTCTTCCACCTACAATCGACTAACATTAGTTAGAACTTGACATACGAGACCTGAAAAAAACGCCCTATAACCAGCTAATCCTAAGGTTCTCACTAGCTTTATGTCTAACACTTTAAGTGTATTTGGTGGAGAGCCTAATTAACACTTGCATTCTAAAATTACTCAATCTTTAACTTTTCATGCATACAAATTCGCAGTTTGCACACAACATTCACATTGATATTGCACTTAACGTGCATTGCTAGCATAATATTATTTGTTACATTTCATAACACATTAACAATTTCATAGCAATCATGAAATACAAATATAGGTTAAATTTCTAAGCTTACAGCAAGTGCTTCCTATTCCTTTCTCAAGGTACTTTCTTGAAATATCAAATTACATTGAAATAATAGTCCACAGACTAAATCGTGTTCTTCAATTTTCCCGATTTTTCATTCTAGACATTTTACAAGTCTTTCGACAAAGCGTCATACAAAATCATTTAGTTAACATTTTCTTTTCAGCAATTCATTGCTTTTACAAAATTAATCTATTTACAAACATAAAGTAATTTTAAGTCTTTAAGAATTACAAATTCTTTTAAACAAAAACATTTTACTTTCAATATGAGAACTTATCGCCCACTTGGCGTAAAACTCAACCTCGCTTGAGGTAAAATCGGCCCTGCAACTTGCAGTACACTCAAAAATTAACTAAACTTTTGAATACGAAATTGTACTTATCTTATTATGGTCATCCATCCTTTTCTTGGCCCAATCTTTGAAAGTTGAGTATGTTGTAGCTTGGTTCAATCTCCTGGTCTTTGGTTGTTGTTCTTTGGGAGCTTGATCATCTCTTTTCCTTTTGAAATTCCGTCGTTGTATCCTCGGAAATTTCCCTTGAAGAGGAGGTTCCTCCGCTGGACGTTTGGTGGACTGGGCCCTTCTCTCCTGGGCCCTTGTTCGTTGCTTGTCCTGGTTCCTGCTGTATTCGGGAAGTTGATTCTCAGGCTGCAATCGACGTTTCTTGCTTCTCAGGCACCTGTCCGATGATTCCACAGTTCTTTTGGATACATTGGGCTTTCCTTGCCCATTCTGCTTTCTTCTCTTGGCACGCTCGTAGGTCCGTTTGTAGATCTGGTCGCCTGCATCGTGAGACTTTCTTTTGAATCCACATTTTTTATTCTTATTTCTACTTTGTTGAGGGGGAGCTTTCTTTTTCTGACTTTTCGATGCCGTTGTAGCTGGTTCCTGCTGTTTTTGTTGAATCTTTGTTGAATCTTTGTACATCTTCCTGGCTAGTCGATTGCCTCGGATCCTGAAACAAATCTTTAAATATTGGCATTCTGTTGCGATTATAGAAAGGCTTTAGCTGATCGACATTTGCTGTTATTGTGTGCCCGTCATTTCTTTTTAATACTTCCACTGTTTTTGTAATCTTTTCAATTATGAAAGGTCCTTCAAAACGCGGAAAAAATTTCCCCACCTTTTCTTCTGGGGCATTTGACAAGTTATGCTTAATTTTTAGCACTGCATCTCCCACATTGTACTTGACCTCTCTTCTTTTTTGGTCATAATATAATTTTTGTTTTCTCTGGGCCGTTTCTTATTTCCCGTCGCTTCCCGTATCCACTTTTGTATATCACTTATTTTAAATTCTTCTGCCCTTTCCTGGACAAAGAAAGTTTGTCTAAGGGGGTCAAAATTTTTTTTCCAAGAAACAGTTCAGCGGGTGTTTTTTGTGTAGTTTTGGCGGTCCTAAGGGCAAATGCAAATTAATTTATATGGCTATCCCAGGTAGAGTGATAGTTTTTCACATAACTTCGAATTATTTTCACTACATTTCTATTAACCCGTTCCGCTATGTTTGACTGCGGACAATACGGGACCATCTTTAGATGACGTATGCCCAGTTTTGCACACATTTCCTCAAACATTTTACTAACAAACTGGGGACCATTGTCTGAAATTACTTTTAGGGGCGCCCCGTATTTTAAAATATACTTATTTAGAATTGAATCTACTACAATTTTTGCAGACGCGCGTTTTAACGGAATTAACTCTAACCATTTGCTAAAATGATCCACTATAACTAAAAGATATCGGCTTTTGTTAACTTTACTTCGAGAGTAAGGTCCAAGTAAATCGATGCCTATTATTTGATTTGGGAATTCTGATTTAATACTATTTAGGAACCCGGCCGGGCGGAAATTAACATAATTATTTAATTGACATGTTGGGCACGACTGGACATACGCCCTAGTAAACTTTTGCAGTTCTGGAAAGAAAACTGCCTCGCGAACTCTCTGAACAGTTTTTCTTATACCTAAATGAGCCGAAATGGCACAATCATGCAACTCTTCTAATACATTCAACCTCATGCTAGCTGGGATAACCGGTCTATATTCATGATTCTCATTAGTAGCTTTCGTATAGAATAACAGTCCGTCAATTAATTCGTAATTTTCGGCCCTATTTCTTATCGGCACAATATCCGGATGATTGAAATTCTCAGGGTCGGCCAAATAATTGTATATATTTTTGAACTCCGGATCTTTTTTGAGTTCGGCTATTACTGTTTCACGAGAATCTAATACTTTGGATGTTAACATGGCTATCTTAATTACACTTCCATTTTCATCTAAGTTAATTCTGCTTAAAGCATCTGCCACAACATTTTCCTTTCCCGGCGTATGTTTAATTATTAGGTTATATTCCTGTAATTTGAGAGCCCACCTTATTAATCTGGGTGATAAATTTTTTCCAGAATAGAGTCTAGTGACCGCCGCGTGGTCGGTATATACAGTTACTGGAGAACTTCCAAAGAACACACGAAATTTCTGTACTGATGCTAACACTGCGAGAGTTTCTCTCTCTGTTGCGGAATAGTTTCTTTGGGTTTCATTTAATGTTCGGCTGAAAAAAGCCACGGGCTGACCATTTTGGGAAAGCACTGCACCAATCGCGAAATCTGAAGCGTCCGCTGAAATCTCTAATCCTTTATCCCCTTCTGGAAATTTTAAGACGGGAGCTTGAGTCAATGCGTCTTTCAATTTTTGAAACGCCAAGTTGGCTTCTGCTGACCACGAAAACCTAGCTTTTTTTCTTTTCAACTTTAGCAGTGGCTCAGCTATTTTTGCAAAGTCTTTAATGAAAGCCCGGTAATATGAACACATCCCGAGAAACGACGATAATTTCTTCGCTGTTTTAGGAACAGGATAATTTCTAATGGCTACTATTTTTGACTGATCCGTTTCGATTCCCTTTTGGGAAATTTTAAATCCTAAATAACGTAACTCTTTTGCGGCAAATTTACATTTAGACGCATTTATCTTTAAACCAGCTTCGTTTAACAATGAAAATACTTTTCTTAAATCTTGTAAGTGTTGTTCTAGAGTACTACTCGTAATTATAATATCGTCTAAATATATGAAAGTGCTTTTACCAAGGACTGGTCTTAAGACGATGTCCATACATCTTTGGAACGTTGCCGGCGCGCCGGATAATCCGAACGGCATTCTAAGAAATGCGTACGTACCAGATTTCGTTATGAACGCGGTTTTGTGTACGTCCTCGGGTTTTACCCCAATCTGAAAATAGCCACTCGTGAGATCTAATGTAGTCATGTATTTTGTAGACGAAATATTTCGAATAATTTCTTCAATTATCGGCAACGGATATACAGGATATTTTGTAACTGAATTTAACTTGCGATAATCTATAGCAAAACGCCACCGCTTCGGGTGCGTAATCGGGTAATCATTATTTTTCTTACACAGGACAACGGGGCTAGCATAACTGCTAGAAATTGGCGTGATGATTTTATTCTTTAACATCTCTTTAATATGATGTTCAATTATTTCTTCTTTTGTCCTATCATATCTATATGGCTTTTGCCTAACTGGCTGAGCGTCCCCCGTGTCAATGTCGTGGTTCACCACCTGCGTAAAGCCTGGTACATCACTAAATAAATTCGCAAAGTGACTTACCAGACCTTGGATTTTCTCTTTTTCCTCTGCTTGTAAATGTTCCAAGTCCAGCTGCGGGGGCTTATCATTCTTCGCTTCAATTGGCTTCATATTTAATGTTAGTTCTCCCCCCTTGAAATCAATTTTTGCTTCTGCCAAACTAAAAAAGTCCACACCTAGAATAATACAAGTCTGCAGGTTACGCACAATATAAAACAGGATTCTTACCTGTTCGTTGTTGATACGCACGAACAACGGTACTTTTCCTAAACAGCTACACTTTTCTCCTTGTGCCGCTATGACATCCGTGTCTCTTGCACTAAAAATTCTGTAACGGCGAAAGTGCTTTTTAAAGAATCTTTCCGATACGAAGCTGCTTTGAGCTCCTGTATCCAAGAGGGCTGTCGCCGGTATGCTGTTAATTAGAACTTCAATCTTCAGCAAACTCAATATCTTTACGACCGCGGGGTTTAAATTGATTTTGGAAGGGTTTTGCGCTGCTTCGGACTTCTTCACCTTCCTTGAAGAAATCCATCTTAGTTTAAATTCTTTTTCTTCTGGTTGCCCTCGGAATCTTTGCTTGTACTTCTATTAAATTCCCTTCGTTCGCCGCTCGATTTAGGAGACACATCTTTCTTCGGCCATTTCTTCGCTTTATTCCCGTAACTTTGATTTTGCTTTTGCTGGGGTCTTGGCGAACTCCACTGACTTCTTCGCTCAAATTGGCGTCGTCGTTCGTTGTCGGCTGTTCTTCGGCTTTCAAACTGTACTGCGAGCTCAAATAATCTGCCTAATGTTGTTGGATTTCTTAGCTCGATGAGATCTTGAACTTGGGGCAGTAGCCTAGGAAGTATAACTTGAATAATTTCAGGATCTGGGCGACTTCCATACAACAGCTTGAAAACTTGAATTTTTCTCAAAGTAAAATTTGACAAATATTCTACTTTTTCTTGATATCGACTAAACAGTTCAGCTTCCAGTCTGGCTCGGTCTCGTACTACAGGAAATGCTTTCACCAAGGAATTCTTGAAATTTTCATACGTATATGTGGGGCTTCCTGGTTCCCCCAAGAGATTCTTTCCAATGCACTTGAACCAACTTAGCGCTTGGCCCTTCAAAGCGCTGGTAGCAAGAGCGACTTTCTGAAATTCGTGAACTGGATATAACATGAAGTGGGAGTCTAGCTTTTCTAGGAAATTAATTACGGCTGTCTTGCCGTCAAAACTTGCCGCTGGCTTCATGGCTGCTCGCATGGTTTGTACGATGTAGCCGAATCCTTCTATGCCAGGAGGTGCTATCTCAGGATTCTGGACAGGTACAGCAGGTATCTCAGGTTCGTGTTCTTGTCGTTGAGGCCATCCTCTTCTTTTTGCTCGGGCGCCACTATCAGGACTGAGTGTTCGGTGCATCATTTTAGGAAACATAGTAAAGTCTGTAATAGGGTACTTATCCTCAAGTCTCAGGTCCTGAACTGGAACAGTGAGCTGATGAAATGTTAGCTTTGTTCTGATGTAGGTACTGGCTGGAAAATGACTGCACGTGAAAGGGATTTAAAATCCTCTTTTATTAAATCACTATTATTTACACTATTCCCAACTCGGGAGAGATACAGAAAGTGAAAGACCGCACTTGGATCGAACTTAACAATCAAATAAATTTAAAACTAAACCTAAAATAGAAATGTAATTCAACTGTGCTTCGCAGAGCAAATCGCGGAGTTTGGCCTTTCACTAACTGGTGCGTAGCAAGATATACTAATACTAGCGCACTTCAAATTGCTTCAATATGCAATTATGTAGCAAGCACTATGGCTTATAAATTTTAACTGCTAGCTGGTCAGACGAACGTTGAGCAGAGTGTCCGTGATCTGAGACTGAAGCTCTTTCTCGCTAAGAGGTTTCTACCTCTGGCTTAAATAGTACTTGGCTGTACTTCAAAAATTAGCATAAGCTGAAAACGCACGCTTCTTCTGACGGGAAGTTGAAACAGAGAGGAGATAGAAAGATTTAAATTAAAATAAAACTTGGTTAGTTTAACTAAAACCTTACAACAAGAGCGATGGAAGAACAATTAAGGCAGTTACTGGCAGCCCTTTCTGCGTTCAAGGAAGGCGTGAAACCTGACTAAGAATCTGTTGGAGGAGAAATGAAAGGCGTTCAAGCAGGTCAAGAAGAAACAAAAAACAAAATTACTTGCGCAATAGAAAACAAATTTGAGGCTATGTAAGGCCGAATAGACGCGGTTCAAAATAAAGTTGGACAAATTGAAGAAAGAGTTTCTGTGGTAAAAGAACGACTAGAAGAAAGAGTTTCTTTCGTAAAAGAACAAATAGAGGGGAGAGTTTCTTGCGTGGAACAACAAATTGATGACGGTCGCCAAAGAAGTTGACACGTTGAAAAAATTCGTAGTGACGACAGGGAGCAACTCCGAGGGTTATAAATTTCTACCCATGCCTACTCGTACCTTTCTGAGGCTATCCACATATGATGGAAAGACCTCCTGGCAAGTATGTAAGACACAGTTTTCTATTGAGGCAGAAAAAAAAATGGATGGTATTCCCACGCTACAGCCTGTCATCTCTCCGCTTCTTTGAGAGCAGACACAGCGGACATCCTGCAAACTCTCCCAGAAAATCAAAGACTAGATTTCGAAGCGCTATCTGTTGCATTGGAACTGCGGTTTTGGGAGAAGTGTTTAAAAGATTACAGTAGGCTTCAATTAAAATCCCGTCAACAAAAGCCCACGGAAACACTCCAGGAACTAACTACGGGCGTCGAAAGGCTGTCCCATCTCGCCTTTTCAGAGTGCCCGACAGAAACAAGGGAAATCCTGTCCCCACAATACTTCATCGACGGCATCCGGGACCCTGAAATACAGAAAGCTCTGCGAATGGCGGATGTCAAAAACGTAAAAAGCACTCTAGTGTACGCCATGAAATTCAAGGCAGCACAGCAAGCAACTCGTAAAGACTGCCAACCAGTCAAAGCTGTGCAAGTCTACGCGCCAGTGGATCAAATATGGCGCCTTTAGATGATTTATCCAGACAAGTCAGTGCTTTGATACGGAGTAGGAGTGAGAATAAACTGACTCTAGATTGTTGGAAATGTGGTGTTGAATGTCACGTACGAAAGAGCTGCAGAACACCCCTGGCCACGAAAAATAAGATAGACGATTTAACGAGACAACTGAACGCCTTAAGATGGAATATTGGTGAGAAAAAATCGACACTAAAACATTGGAACTGTGTTGCTGAAGGCCACATACGAAGGAACTGCAGAACACCCCGGATCACGGAAAATAAGACAGACGATTTAAACGGACAATTAAATGCCATGAGACGGAAAAGGATTGAGAAGATCCCAAAGTGCTGAAACCGCGGAGTTGAAGGCCACGTGCGAAGGAGCTGCAGAAAACCCCACGGCGTGGAAAATAAGAATTGTGTTGTTGTTTCAAATTCCCTTGGGACGTGAAAGCCTACACCAAGTCAAAGAGACCTTGCCGCACAAGCAAATCGCAGATGTCGTCTTGTTCAGCCGACAGCTGTCTCAGGGAGACGCCTATTGGTCAAGTTATTTCTAGGGGGAGACTGTAGCTTGCTTGGCAAACAGGACCCTCTGCCTAAATCCTGAGCGCGTCTCGGATTATTCTGCGAGACGGACGATGCAGTATTCTAATTAACAATATGCGACTGGTCCATGGCGAAGGGTAATATGCAGGTTCATTTGAGGCGAGGTACCTCGAGGGCTGAAGACTGACTAGACCTCTATGCCTGTTGGTCCGCGGAAGGTCTTTTATTTCCCTTGTACCACCTATTGGGAAACCAATAGAGGTATTCCCCGATCCGCCATCTGGGGACATGCCCTCTAGGGGTTACAGGCTCTCCCAAGGGATAAGAATTTTGAAAGATAGGTTCACGTTTGTGTGACTGATATTTTGATCGCAACATTTCTCTCTCTTGCATTCTATGTGGAATAACAGGTCTTCATATATTCTTTCTGATAACTAAAGCCACGTTAAAAGGTTAAATTTGTTTTCGGGTTACGATTTTGGTATTAAATATCAAAATAAAAATATTGAAAAACGTTTAAAGAGCTTATGACTCGAGTTCTGTTCAGATAACTTAAACTTAGTGTGTCATTGCTTGGATAAAGTAGGAGACATAAATAATAGTTAAAAAATAATTGAATATTAATTTATCGAAAACGAATGTTTAATTATTACTGTATATTATGTAAACATTTTCATTTGGGCATTTCGTACTTGCGTCTAACACGTTAAGGAAAATGATTAGGTACATGTATTTTGAAATAGCGTTTTTAAATACACAGATTATCATTCTTATGAGCACTTTCAATATTTAAAAATACATAATTCAGTCTTGTTCCTAATTATACATAGGACTTAAATTTAAATTAATGCACCGTGTCTCATAGACCTTTAAAATCTGATATCATCTTAACTAGGAGCGCATTTATGACTATTATTTTTTATATAATATCTTCTATCACAACTATTGGCATCCTAATGCGAATTTATGTTCTTAACAGAAGCACTTAGAGTTATGGAGACTTTTTCTTAATTTCGAATTCCTTTTCATAAAAGCAGAAAGTAGTAAAGTCCTTTTCATAAAGTTTAATTGAGTCTTCACACTCGTTTAAAAGATTTAGGACATTTAAAGTACACAAAATCTTCAGCAATCTCATATTTACGTACTTGGAATCGTTATTTTGAAAAATATGAAAGTTAATATAATAAGAGTGATTTTTATTTAAATAACTTATCTTTATTTACATTGCGCATATGTTTGCTTCTATATTTTAGGATATTATGGGATTTTTTTATATTTGGAGCCATATAGATTAGTTCAAACGCATTTAAAAATGAATTTCTTTTCTTTAAACGATTCAGCGAGATATTTTAACATAATTTGAATTGCGTATTTGTTCAGAGAATGACAAATATAATAATTTTTAATGTTGTCAATAATGTTGCCTCGAATATGCATAAATAATTCGTTCAAACTTTTGATGCAATGTAATAATGAAATTTACTTTTTTGTTTACTCTCTGAGTTCCTCGCATTTCAGAATAAGAATTTTATTTCGACTCGAATACTGCTTTTGGACATTTTAAAAGTGGATAAAATTTTCTAGCGTTATATTCATGAGAGTTTTATATATTTTTATCCCGAATATCCTTTGATAATTTTAGGTAAAAAAATATTGATAATCGGTGTGGGTTTCGTAAGTTCTAATCACAATATCTGAAAGTCCAAATTTTAATACTTTTAACGTCATTTATTGCTAGTTAGATAACTTTCGATCTCACAAAATTTATAAAATTTAGTCTAGATCATCACAAAATTTGAGCAATAAGGATAAAATATAATCAAAAGAAATCTACCGACAACATATGTATTTACGCAGCATATATATAAAATAAAATTTGAGCCGATCATTTGTCAGACATTAAAATTCGCCATGAAATTCACTACCTGTTCATTGCCCGAAAGGACTCCTAACACGATTTTACGTTTGTTTCGCTTTTCATTCCAGTGTGTTGCCATTCGGAAAAACGTAAGATATTATTCCTTCGTATTTAATCTCTCTATTGTGAAAGAATAATCTAAACTGTTAAAAAGCAATAGAATTCATATCTTATTTTTTTTAATTTTTAATTTTATTAATTTAAATAAAATTGACTTTAATTCATGTTGTTGTTGTTGCTTATGCTCACTTGTCTGACGAAGTCAGTCCAAACCCACGAAATTTCTTGTGGCAAGGAGCGCAAGATTACGCCTGTCTTTGGCAACAACCTTGAGCACCTAACAGAAGACAGTGCGATTTGGCTCCGTTCTGCACCCAATTTTGATGGAAAGCACCCCGCGAGGAGGGGTCCGAAAGTCTCGTCCTCTCCCCTTCCACCAAACCACACGAGAGGACTTTTCGGCTCACCACATATTTAGAGTGCCGCCATGCCGCACTGACACTATACATTTACAAACATCAGTGCCGTCTCCGGGATTCGAACCCGAGCCCTTCGGCACGGCAGTCAGCGACGCTAACCACTATACCGCTTGAGCTGCGACTTTAACTCATGATATATCTAATTAAAAGCATAACATATTTTTATAGAATTATATTTTTTCATTTTTAAATGTACAAAAGATACATAACGATCCCGTGTTAGTTTAAATGGACATTCATTTAATATCTTATAAAATGCTGAGGTATTTCACCTGGACCATCTCTATCGATAATCCCTACTGATAAACCATGTTAAACTTTAAAAGAGTCCTTTTGAGCGATCGTTAAAATCTGAATCTTTTCAGACTTTTTTTTATGTTTATCTAATTTCGATGTGAGAAGCAACTTTCTTTTTTTTCTTTCCATTTTTCTTTTTTTTTTAATTGCAAATTTCATACAAGAAAATGAGTACTTGTCTTCTGCTGTGGCCTTGGCAAGACTGCTGATTTGGCATCGGCGAGAAACGAACGTTTAATGATTTCCCATTTGCTCATATGCATTTTTTCTATCGTCACTCTTAGAATATAACAATTTTCCGTTCGTGCTTGTCGTTTACGTTTCTCCTGCTAGTAAAAATTTTCTCTTAAAATATAGCGATTTTTCAACGGTTACCGATCTACTCATATATATCTTTTTTACCGCCCACCAGCGGCCAAGCGGAAAAGTCGCTGAACGCTGGTAGTTCGGTCCGAGTTTCGAATCCCACGAACGGGCTGGCGTTTTTGTTGTTTCCTCCGTGTGTAACGTGCATATGAGCCAGTTTTCCTTAGAAAGGTCCTCCACGAAGACATTCCTCCCCTTAGGCAGATAGCCCTCGAGGCTTTGCCATAATCACATTAACCTAACAAAAATCATATTTTTTTATTTCCGATTTTAAAACAGAACGGATTTTCGTGCGCTCTCGTAGTTCACGTTTCTTCGATTGATGAAAATTTTAAATTTCAAACTATGGTGGTTTTTTTATTGCAAATATTTATCATGCTTACTATTTTCATTTCTAATCTGTCGTCAACTGAAAAGGAGGTTATAGTTAATTACAGGAAAAAGATATTTTTCCAAAAAAAGAATTTATGAAAATGGGCATAAATCCAATTATATGTCTGAAAAGAAACCATTTGACGATGCACTCTCAGCAACTATAAAAAGAAGAAAAGTCTTGGTGCTGAGAATTGGTTTCGTTGATCACAAATATTCTTTCTTACAGCACTGTGGGGAACGACGAAATGGCGAAACAAAAAGAAATTGACTACCCGACAGTTTATGACTCTACTTGCAATCCAAAATACAACAACTTGCGGAACTTTACATCTTTACTTTAAAGAAGATTTTATTTATCATCGGCTTACATAACGCCGTATATTTTCGAAAAAAAAATCTAAAACTCTTATTTTAGATTCAAAACATTTCACATGTGTTGCCAATTCGACAATCCTAATTTCAAAATTAAATTATGAATATAGAGATATAAAAATACTGCATGCTTTACGTAACAAGCAGAGTTGATGTTCAGGTACCAAGTCGCCCTGATACTATGTCTAAGACATAATTAACGGCAATTTTTGCTTAACTGTGGTCATCAGGAAGAATTTGTAAATTTATAATTCCAGTACGTATGTTACTTTTAAATAAATTGCTAGCAAAACTGTGCTGCAAAAAATTGAATACTTTAAAATTTATGATTTCGTTCGATAATAACAAACATAATGAATATTTTGCAATGAAAAATATTATGCTCTAAATTGCAGTTATAATTTGTTTCCTGCATACGGGCAGATCGGTAACCGTTTGTTTCTGCTCAGTGCAGAAACAATGGAAGAAAGGAACTTCATATTAAATATTACGTTCTGTTGCCAAATGAAAGCATTAAATATTTTCTAAGATAAAACAGAAACTCAGCTCAGAGAGAAGAAAGAATTTCATTTTAAAAGCTCACGTTATTAGTTTCTGTACTTAAACTAATATGAATAGGAAATATTAAACTATAAACAAAATATAAGAAGATTACAGTTTGTACTCCGGAAATTTCATTAGAATAACTTGATTTTATTCTGAATGTTACGAGTTCTTTTCATATCTTTCTAAATGAACACTGAAAATAGGCAAAAAGAAGTTAATAATTTCCAATAAAAATTAAATATGCACAACACAATCACTAACAGCAAATAACTCAATCAGAGCGCATATATTAAACAATTCCTCCTTTATGTAAGAAAAATATCATAGACTTCCAAAATTTTTTATACAGTAAGCATACAATTCAGCTAAAATTAAACTTCACAATTGAATAACTATTATCTAGGACAACAACAAAAGCATCTCGCCTGAGCTCTCTGATCCATATCCCTAGTGTAACACTTGTACAGGTCTAGTGCAGCACGAACTTCTGAAGATTTGAGGAAGAGTCGGGTCGCGAAGGCCCGGATGCACACTGTAATGCTTCAAATTTTTAATTTATTTTTAATTTAAAAGTTTAATATTCGTTAACTGCCAGATTTGTTATATACAGTATGCCGAATTTATTGGTAGGAAAACATTTTCCCACCAGTAAATTATGTTTCAAATGCTCAAAATACGTTATTAATATTCTCATGCTCTTTTATTACTTTAGAATCATAATACATCAATTATAATCATACAAAAATTCGTTAAATTAGAAATATATTTTTTTATATTTAGGTAAGTAATGCTGCGGTTTGGTTGGGTGCGAACATTAAAACCTGCCACTGCTTTTTAGAAGACAAATTTCAAAAGATTCAGTGAATAAGGATTTCTTTTGAAAAAAATAAATATTGTTACTCGCGTACGGGTTCGTTATATATTGAATGCACAGGTCGTAAAAAGTTAACAAAAATTTATTCTTTCCACAAGAAATAAATTAAAATGCTGAAATATTTCTTCGCCGATATTCGCACAATATCGCAAACGTTTAGCAAAAACTCGGTTCAAAACAGATAAAATAATTCTATCTCACAGCGAAATCGCTACAATCAATAACAGCATTAAGTAAACAAACAGTAGTTCGCTTTTTACAACTACAACAGCAGCAACAACAACTACTGAGATTAGGTGTTTCAATTCGGCTTTTATAAGCTTTTTAATTATCAATAGAACAATCTCGATTTTTCTGGGTGGCAACAGTAGTTACGGAATATTTATTTATTAAACATTAAATGCACGCGCTCTTTTATTTTTATTTTTTTTTCGACGTAGCTTTCTCTTCAAAAATCGTCTGCATTGCACGGGGAAATAAAAAGGAATATTGATTACAGTTCTAAATAAATAGCCAAATAAATACGAAATCCGTAACAATATATTAATCAATACGTTTTAGAACAGACTGTATAACAATGTTCACAAAGTTCATCTATTAACGTATTAATATCAGAAACCTTTCTTCTGAACTGTTATTTAATTTTTAGTTACGTAAAAATGAAAACATTTCGTTCCTCAAATTCTGTGTGATAGCTGAGCATGATCTCAAATTTTAGAATTAAATATCTCGGTCAATTTGTATCATGTGAAAATCAAGCCTTTTGCATTTAACGTTTCAGAACGAGTATAAATTTTAAACGAATATAATTACAGGCAACAAAAATCATATAAAATGTTAGATTTAGTAAATTTTACAAGCAAGAATGTTTTAATTAAAAAATTATGTAACTTCAAAGTTTTAAATTTTTAAATTTTATCAACGGTTGAGAGTATAAAGGCCGAATATAAAGTTTGCAATGGATCCTGCACATAATCTAAAGGCCAGAACTGTCGGATTTCGTATGACATATAATTTGTATTCTATACGCAATTTCAATTAATTTTATTTACATAATGTTTTTTGGCTACTAATAATTTTTGATACTTTTGTTTCTTCGAAATGGCAACAGAACAACTTACAGAATTAGCAAAAATATGTGCGTGTAGTAAGTAGGCTTATTAAAAGAATGTTTTGTTATTTACAGGAGTGATGTATTTATTTAAGATACAAAGATGTTTTCAACAACAAAAGTGTACTTTAGAATATGAGTATTGGTCATTGAAGTCTGTGATGCATACGCTGGTAGCGTAAAGGTTTATTTTGGGGCGCGTAAATGAATAACTTATTCCTTTGTCTCCCAAATCATTTTTACGAGATTTTCGAAATTCAGGTGTTCCTGATTTGGATGAGATTGATTAACGCTCCCTCAACAAGAGATTAAAATATCGTCAGTACCTAATCACTGAAATACATAAAACATTTAGATCTGAATATCTAGAACTTTTGATTCAAAGACATGATCAGAAACCTAGTGAAATTGAAAGTGATAATATGAAATGTATTGAGTGGCAATTAGCGATTGTTACTGAATTATTATTTGAAAATGGACAACGTCATTAGACTGTTACGTTTGAAAATTATAAATGGACAAATTTTACGTCCCATACAAAGAATTTTTCCATTTGAACTTTCATGCAATTACTTCGAAGATCTAAGAAAAAGATGCATCTGGGTATTCAGTGGAAAAGAGCCAAAAAGGTGTAAAATCTGTGAAAACCAAGAGTGGAAGAGAAGTGAGACCTATCCTAAGATTAGAAAGATTTTAAGAATACTTGAACTTTAATTTAATTTTTTATATTCTCTTTCTAATTTTAAAATCTTGTTTTTATTTTCAAACGTTTTACTCTTTAAATATTCCAGCAGAGTAAATTGTTTCACCAAAGGCTATTAATTGCTTCGATAACAACTAGAATTTTATAGTAATAACATAATTACAAAGAACCCTGTTTTCTGTGAACTGAATTTATAATAAACTCATGCAAAATATACAGTAGATTAGCTTTCTGTTAATAAATTGGTTAAATTACTCCCTAACCAACCAAATAAATCTGAGGGAAAAACTCTTACTAATTACATAGCAACCAAAGAAATTAAGGTACATTTCTGCTATCGGAACCTGACTGAGAAATATGTATATGCATGTATGTGTGTACAAGTGTTTGTATACACACGCGTACATATATACGCAGATACAAACATGCTTATAAATATACAGGCATATTTACATGCACACATGCATGCCTACATATATACGTACATACACTGCGCCCTGCCCCCCCCAAAAAAAAGAAGGCAGGGTACAGTTCTATATTTCCCGTTCTCCTCGACCGATTGACGAAATTCAAACTGCGTTTTTCATGTCTCTAAAGCGCGACTTAGGGTATATATTAGATTTATATATAGTATTGTTCTAATACAGGTATTGTGACACAAAATAGGAATTTTTTCTGACATGCCAATTTTTTTCCATATTTTGATTCTACGACTCATACTATGCCCAGATATTAAATTTTGTAATTTTTATTGAGAAATTTATGGAGAAATTTAAAAATTTATCTTGCCCCATTTTTTTTTCAGTTTGCTCCAAGAATAATTAACTCACTTGGCGAACTTCTTAATTTCCTTCTTTTCCTTTCCTTCTTTCCATTGTAAACGAGCCGAAAAACGTTCATCGTTCACGCTTTCAAATAATTTTAACGAAGTGCGTAAATGTTATTATCGCTTATAACGAATATGCCAAATTTCAAAATGCGCTAATATATAAATTCACGTACTTAAGAAATTTTGCATAAAACATTATTTTTATCAGATATGCTTACAAATACATCTACTTTAAGATGATGGTAAAACTTTTAAGTTTATTTTTTAAAATATTTTTCGAAAAATTTATAAAAATTATTTAAAAATAAAAATTTTCAAAATAAATCATAAAAATTGGGACGAATATTATTTGAAATGAACCTAAATTTCGAAATGTTAAAGGAAGAATCAAATAAGTTTAATAAAAAAGAAATATTAATAAATATATATCAAATTCAATTAACATGGAGGAGTTAAAATATTGAGGGCTAATTTTTTAAAAACCACTCGTTCGATTTTTTCAAAACTTGGCACTTTGACATAATTTTAGTTGCAGAGTTGGAATATGAAAAAAAAAATTCGTATGTTTTTTCAGAAAAGTGCGATTTAGTAGCAAAATACCTATACTAGAACAATGCCATATATAAATCTAATACATACTCTAAGTCTCGCTTTCGAGACAGGAAAAACGCGAGTTGAACATCGTCAATCGCCCCTGTAGAACGCGAGGTACAGGACTGTCCCCCCTTTTTTTACGCAGGGTACACGTGCATGCTTACAATCATACATCCATGCACACATCCATGCATGCATATATACATACATTCGTACAAACATTCATACGTGCATGCATACATACATACATTTCTGAATCCGGTCCCAATAATAGGAAAGTGCCGAAATTAATCCATGTACACATTAAAAGACTTAAAAAAAAGTTGAAAGCTTTCAGATTTTATATCGCACAAAAGGACGTTTTATTAACTTTTTGCGTGTTACCTTTATTTATAAAATAGCATGTTTTTCGCACATAAATACATGAAATTTAATTCAACAGTAATATCACAAAATATTTAAAAACAGCATGTTTTTAAAATTTCCAATAGATAGTTTCACGAGCACTTCCAATAGATAGTTTCACACATAAAAGTGTTTTTTCCGTGCAGTGTTGCCATTGCTCGTTTTCAAATCTTTGAGTTTCTTAATCAAAAATTCATTAAAGTGTTACAAAATATGAAATCGATAATGAAACTAACTCCAAATTCCAAATTTGGGCTTCCAGATACCCATATTCGGAGAAGCATTACGTTATCCTAAATTTGATGGCTCTAAGTACCGTCTTTTTTTCACATTGCGAGAAACATACATACATTTGCGCAGATTCTTCATCATTTAATTTCTTAAACTATAATACCGGGCAATAATATTCGGTGGCAATAATTAAAAAAGTGATACGCCGTTTATGACCAACTGACGCAAAATAAAATTTTGAGACTAATAGCCCTTCTGGGCTAACGCTCCTTTGGCTTTCTTTAACTTTTTAAACTCACCTATTAGAATAAAAATATTTTCAGATAAGCTTACTACATTGTTCGAAGTTCTCTCTACAAAGACACTTTTGTTTACTAAAACGATCTGGGAAAAGAAATCCGATGAGATTAATCACATCTGAGACTAAATCTGAAGTTTTGATCCTACTATTTTTTGTATAATATTTTGAAATAGAGACAAACCCAAACTGCGTTTTGTTTTATGCGAAAGCTGCAGAGTTTTTACAAAAATCGTTTTTCTGCCAAACTAGTTCAGAATTCGTTGTGTGTAAAATACAATTCTTGTGTACCGCTCTACGTGTTGGTCATACTAATCATCTATTTGGTATCGTTTTCGCGAGGGAAACGTGTACTTTGTCTCGGATCAATTTCTGAGTACAGAAACCTTCAAATTTATACATGTATATATATATATAGAGAGAGAGAGAAACGGAGAGAGAGATCGATAGACAGACAGTAAGTAAATAAAAAATTCAAAAATATATTATTGCAAAGAGGCAACAGAAATAGTTTGCCAACATAAAAATGCATGTTTGCATTAAAATAAGAATAAAGAAATCTCATTTTCGAAAATTTCAAATTACGGTCTAACAATACCAAAAGAATGTAAGTTCACATTCTTCTCTGTTTTCGTTTTTATTCTGTAAACAGTTCGAACTGTCGCATATTTAATGATATTGACTTTGACTTTTATAACGCGTTGACGTTTTGACCTAAAATATTTTAAATGAAGAAAATAATTCTTTCTGTCGGTAGGTTTTTGGTAACCCCTTTGCCACGTGGAAGGCTGAAATGAATAACTCTGCCAGCAGGGCTTAAATGGTTGATATGAAAGAGCGGATAAAATGCACTCATGAAGTACTATATCCCTGTCATTTGCCAATCAACACAACCAGTTTTCGCTAGTGATTGCTAACAGAACTCGAAAAAAATGTTACAACGAAACAAACTTAATAGTTGAAGCAAAGTTGAGGGAAATTTATCTATATCATTGAGATTTCAGATTCTTTCAGAAATAAGTAAAGGGTTACACGAGTTGTGTTTTTCAAACTACATTTACCTCCCAGATTAACTAAAGTATGCGTGGTATTCACTGAAGTATGAGAGATCAGAATTTTCGAATGCGGCATACAAACTTTTATAAATAGTAAGAAGAAATATGTGAAGTAGATCTTATATTGCCATGAAATTCCTATTGTACTTTGATTTTGAATTGTACTTTTGAATTGTATTTAATACAAGCAACGCTTCACTTATTTTACACTATGGGAACACTCAGTGGAACATGTCCCAAATTTGAATTTTTCGTCGCAAAGTTTTGGGCTTTTTTAGTCCGAACCTTTATATATTTTCTCTGTGGTCATACGCAAGCGTATTTCCATTGAAAGCTGATAAACTGATTCTAATTCAGAGCAAAAAAAAGGGTATATTTTAAACTTTTGAACTAATATTTACACTATAGTAAAAGTGTTTGTTTTTAAACTTGGTGTTTATGCTAATATAGCATTAATCTTACACGCAGTAGTTCACAAATTATGAGTTCTTACAGTTGTTTCCATTCATGCGGTAGAATATCTTAAATTTATGTTTCCAGCAAATTAATAATTTTAACATTTTTGCCAGGAGAACAATCGTACTAAAGGTATTAATTCCGTTTTGACATTATGATGGTATATTACATAAAATATGGCAAACTGAATGTTTAAATATAATATACCTTCTTAATAAGTTCTACTTCTTCTCATTTTTCTTAATAACATATTTCTCTCATGCATTTTATAATTTCTCTACTAATGAATTTCGTGTTAAAATTAATCTGTAAAATTACTATTTTTTATTCTGCATGCTGTTCAGTTACGCTATTCGAATACGCCATTAATTTTGATATGATATTATAAGCGATATAATTATTTCTGAGGATTCGCAAGCTGCTAGCTCTCAGAGGATTTGTCTTCGACGTACAGTAATTTATTTCATTATTTATTTATTTATAATAATATATCTGATTTGAGAAATTAATAATTCATACATCAAATTCTGTAAATAACTAGAGATTTCTTACTACGTATATAGAACGAAAGAGCTGCGTAGATACGTAAGTTGCCACCGGAGGAAAAAGACATAGTATACGTAACCGTATTTTATTCCTTGATAATCAATTATTGATTATCAATTGACGCATATTCATTTTTACACATCATCCTCATGTCTGTGCAATGCACTTCAGAATTTTATATAGCTATTTTTATCTTTAAACGATTGACAACGCAGATCGATTCGAAGCACATGTTGGCAGCAGCAAGCTAGGTGGAATAAATGCGCTTTAGCAGTATATTTAATTTTTATGTAAAGGATTATAACTATAATGTATGTATATGAAAACAAATGGAAACAAATAATCTGAGAAACCACAAAGTATTACACGAGGCCTGAAAAAACGTAATTAATTCAAGCATCTTTAACTAAAAGGAACACACACATACAAAAACAATAATATAGAAAACAATCATTTACATCATTCAAAATAAACATCGATAAAGTCATTAAAAGCATGATAGACCGAGAGTAAAGAAACAGAATTATGATACTTCGGTGGTCCATAAATTCCAATTCATTTTTTGCCTAGATTTCAGTAAATTTCTTGCATAATGAAGTAACGTTAAAATTGAATGTATAAAGATAGTCGGAAAGAACTTTCTTGTAATATCTCCCTTATCAGCAGCGATATAATCATAATTCAATTGTTCAATGATTTTAGCTCATTTGAGCGTATTTTAAAAAATATTCACTAACATTCGAATATTTTTTAAAATACAATTTTGGGATATTTACTTTAACATTGATGCCTTTTTTATTTGCATTCTTAGCAAGTCAATTATTTTTCCCGTTTCCATAAATCCCGTTCCATAAATGACCACGAACAAATGTAAAAAACTCTGAACGACCCTTCCCTAATAGATCCCCGACAGACTCTGTATATTAACAGTAATATCATTATATGATGAGATATTTTTAGGGACTCAAGGGAGGAGAGTGAATCCGTGATATTAAATAGCTGGAAACATGTCCATCCTGGTTTAGTATTCACCTAACAGTAAGATTAATACAGAGAATTCCAGAAATATAAACAGTACATTCATTTCTAATACAAAATTGGTGGTGCTCAATTTCAACGCCATTCTCAGAGATGACGTAGGCCAGACAAACTTTGCCGTCAACCCTGCTACCATCTGTATAGCAAACAATTGAGAAAGAGTTTTCATCAATATCCATACTATCCAAAATGTGTGCTGGTTTTCTTGTAATTGGATGAGGAAGAACAGACAAGAGAAACGAAATTCATCTTTGCAAGGAGCGCAGGATTACCCCTGTCGTTGGCAACAACCTTGAGCACCATACAAGTGACAGTGCAATTTAGCTAAGTTCCGCCCCCAATTTTGTTGGAAAGCACCTCGTGGGGGGGACTGATCCGAGGGTCTCCCACTCTCATACCCTATCACCAACCTTTCGAGAGGACTTTCGGCTCGCTGCATATTTATTGCCTCCCCATTCTTCACGCTTTGCATTTATGTGTTTATGCATTTATGTCTATGATGTTTATGCATTTACAAACATCCATGACTTCTCTTGGATTCGAGCCCAGGCCCTTCGGCACGGCAATCAGCTACCAGTTGGGCGGCATAATGTAAGATAAACATATTCCAAGAGTGAAAATCCAGCAACTGTGAAAAATGCATTATAACTACTAATAGTTCGCTAACTTCTGATAACATGTAACAGAATTCGCCTTTGGACTCGAAGCAGACGTTTAGAATTATACTTTTTTAGAGACAATTCCCAAGCTGTGCAGCCATATAAAATAAATGAAACAATACTTTGTTCATAAATAGTTGCCCTAACTTTGGCTTCAACATCAAAACTGTTGCATGGAATTCGATTCAGTTCTTGATTAATACCATAGTTAATTTTATGCGTGCGTGTAACTTTGCTACTAGTATGTAGGAGTTCATATCTTTTGCTGACAGTCTAAAAATGCATAAACAGAATTTAGAAACAGGTAATTTGATAAGTGTTAGTTAGCTAGCTAATTTGATAAGTGTTATTTAAAGCTATTTTTTCAAGTAAAAAATTGAATAGTAAATGCTTACAACAATGCTTAAAGCCTTATTTTATTAGTTGCAATGTGTTGGATTATTTTACATATTTAATGCTGCATTTATACGTGGGGATTTTTAATTTAAGACCCGATATGCAGTTTGCTAAATTTGAAGTTTGTGAAAGATTAAATTATAGTTTTTCTACTGATGAAATTTGAAAGGATAAGGACGTTTGTCTAATGAAATTGGATTGTATTTTTGCATTGTGTTAAATGTGTTTTCCTGTTCTTCAACACTTTTCTGCAGAATTTAAAGCTTCATTATTCATAAATTCTCACGTAATATATACTTTTTCGGTTTTGGTATATTACACTATTTTTACTCTTAGCCATCTAGAAATTTTATATATAGTATCTGGGATTTCAGAAGAGTTGTTTTTGATAAACATTCCAAAATAAATGCAATACATGCAATGCATATGCAAATCTAAAATGTATTTTGCAAACAAATACCTTGTTTTTGAATCAAAAGTAAGCTTTTCCTATCTAAACTATCCTCAAGACATATCGTTTCATTTCATCTTTTGAAATCTTCTTCAAGTAGCATTATGATGTCCACTTAAGTTTTGGTTGTTCTCTTCCTGAGACTCCAGGGACAGTATGAGTGGATTTACTTATTTCCATGCTACATCGTTAAAATTCCCAAAACATGGAGGCTCACCAACGGCCGAGCGGTAAAGTCGCTGAACGCTGGTAGTTTGGTCCAGAGTTCAACCCGTAAAAGGGTTGGTTTTATGGGTTTCGTAATTTTTCCCATGCATAAGGCGTATACGAGCCATTTTCCCTTAGAAAGTCTTCCACGAAGGCATCTTTTCCCTTAGCAAATAACACTCTAGTGCTTTATCATTATTAAATTAATTAAAAGAGAAAAAAACAAGGAAACTATATGCAATAATAATAATTTAATTTAATTAAATAAGAAAACTTCCCTATTATATGAGTCATCTTATTTCATATAATAAAGATGTAAAAATATGAATGAAAAAATAAAAAACAATTTTCAAATTCCTGTTTATAAAAAACGATCCAAATAATAATGATAGCTTTCTTTGCCATTTTCCGGTTATTCGCAGCCCCACAAAAAGTTTCCAACTCACTGACGACATTATGACTTGGCGACAAATGTCTTTTGACTTTCTTTATAAATTTTATTCCGTTCACAAGTAATTAAAAAAGCAGTTTATAAGATAAAAGTAATTTTATGCGAAACAATAAATATCTATGTGGATATATCTTTATATTTTTTATAACCAGTAGATACGCTTTAGCTGAAGGAGGTTAGAATAATCGCCTTAAATTAGCTTAATTTCAACATGGAGAAAACTATCAAAATAAAAAAATAAATCAGATTTCATTGTTTCGTGTGCAATAATTAAAAATAATGATTTTTAATGAAGAGTAAATTGTAGTTTAAATACGTATCAGGGCACTTTTTGCCTCTGTCATGGCTAATGCCACAAACAATATTTTGGAATCAAAAATAATGTTTGAAGAGATTAACGTGCTTCATCGATTTGTATTACTCTATCTATGTTTCCAAATTTAAGGACAAGATATTAATTTGAGCATCTTATAAACAGAAGGCGTAGCTCAAGAAAGAAAATAATCGCGCACTTTCATGTAGCATTTTATTTAATTATTTTTGTTGGATAAACTGAAATTTAGATTAAAACGTTATAGATCGTGCCTTGCCTTTATCTAACATGTCATGAGCTACAATGCTTGCATGCGAGTTCGGTTAATTTTAATTATAATTTAAACTTGTGAATCGAGAAGCTGGGTATCTATATCAAACCTAAACGAAATCACTGCTTCTAAAGTTTCATTTAAGCTTTGAAACAGTATTTGGTTAATTAAATTATTAATCTTATTAAATCAGTCCCAGAAATCTTTTGAAGAAACAAAGTGAGATATTCAGTTAGCTGGTTTCAATGGAAAAAGCAGCTAAGAGAGATGATAGCCTAGAGGCCGCTCACGGAAGTTTTGCTGATGATATATTAATGAGCGAAAACGGCAACGATTGCATAAATGAAACTGTGAAGACACTAACAGGTGATATTGGCAAGCCTTCAGCTTCCCAATCCCCGACTGCTAAAGGAGATTATAGTCACAAGTTCTCTTTCCAAGGTGATGTTACAGAACCGTGTTCATTACTTACATCAGCAAACATGGGCGAAATTAGCGACACTAAAAGAGACTCTGAAATTTGGTCAACAGAAGCAGTCTATGATAATGCTGCAGATAGCTCTTCGGAGTATATTGAGCTGCAACCAGACATCACGAATTTTGATGAAAATTTAGAGTACATAAATCAGAGTACAAGCAAAAATGTATATAATGAATGCTCTGTAATTTTGGAAAAATGTGAAATTGACGCCAGTGAAATGCAAGACGTAACTGAGGTGACTGATAGCGAAAATCCTTTGGCCGAAAATTTATTTGATGACAAAAAATACCCGTTAAATAAAATCACACAAAGTGAGCAAATCAAAAGCTGTAATGTTAACAGACTAACAGATGAATATGAAGTATCCAAACTGAATGGCGCTAAAATCTGTCATGAAGAAATATTGAAAGACAATGAATTACTAATGCATATAAATTCACTGGAGGTTCATGCTCTTTGTAACAGAGATGCTGGCTGTTTGGGAATGGGCAGTAGCTCATTAAATTCTTTCGTGAATCAGAATAGCTCGCGGGATAGTACAGATAATGTAGCTTTGAATGAAACAGCAAACAATGATGCAAAGTCTGAATACATACAACAGTGGCTTGAAACAACACCTATTGGAAGAGACAATCTATTTAATGTGCATTGTCTCGAAAAAGACAAGAAACACATAGATATGGATGTCACAGAAATGACGTCAACAAAACCCAATGAATTTGATTTTGTTAAAGAATTTTGCGAATCAATAGATATTTCGAAAAATGAAATAGGAGATCATGACTTTGGTTTGAAGCCCGATAACTATTTAACAGAAATCCAAAGCTCAGTCAGTAAATTAGGTGCACTTGAAATTTTAAAAAAGAACGATAATGATTTCTTCAGTGATTCTATGCCAGAAGCATCTGTGTCATATGACAAGCAAGAACCAAATAATCTAAATGAGAAATTACATCATTTTTGTGATAGAACATTTCCTGAAATACACCAAAACACTGATAAATCACAAATTTGCCTTTCCAAATGTAAACGTCTAGCACTGGATGACATGGTCGATAATGAAGCCAAGCACTGTTTTAAAAAGTCTGACAATAGTGAAAACTCAATCATCTTGGAAGAGGAGGCAGTAAAATACGATGACCTTTTGTTCAAAAATATCGTTCGAGTGTTTAAACAACTGAACAATAAGAATGGATCTACCTTGACAGAAATTATGCATCTGTTGAAACATAAATATCCCAATGAGCAAAAATCGAAGCTTCTCTATAATCTGCAGTCATTTCTTAATAGAGGTGTTGATATAGGATTTCTGATACGCAAACGAAGAAGATATTTGCTTTTGGAAATGAATGCAAAGAAGGAAGACAATTCAAATTCAGATATGAAAGAAAGGAAACATAGAAGCCCAGAAAGGTTACCCAAATCAGAGAACAATTCTAGGATGCAACATTTGAAGAATTCGAAGAAGAGGTTGACAATGCAGTCTCGGAACTCTAAGCGTAAGACTAAATTCCCTCAATTTAAATCTCGAAGCCTGGGGAAGAATTTGCCAAAGAGAAAAGCAGCGTTGGTTGCACGCTATCGAATTCGGAAAGGTGTCATATTTAACAGCATATAAACACAACTCTATGTTTTTAAAAAAATTTTTATTGGAATCAAAAAGGTGGCAGCGTTAATCAATTACACGAAAGTGATTGCTATAATTATTAACTTGTTAACTGATTTGTAATTTTAGCTCATCTTAAGTGTCATATGTTCTTAATTTCCACTTAAAATGTAAAACCAATTCATACGAATAAAAAAAATATTGTACGAGGGGTTATTTTTTTCTATTTTTCATTTGAAAAATCGAAAGTGTGTTTAGTTCTCGAAACAAATGTTATGTTAAGTTTTAGATAAGTTTCAAAAAATAGGTAAAATTGTTTTTAAATTACTTAGACGAGGTGCTGTAAATTGCATATATAACACTAATTTGAGGTATTAAGAATTCAGTACATACTTATGGGGGCTGTATTTACCGCGCAGCCAAATACTGTCGACCTTCTTAATATGGTCATTAAATTACGCTTGATTATATGATCATTCATCATTTTTGACAGAATTCAATGAACTTAGCGTCATTATTTATTATCTAAGAGTTCAAGGAAAGTTTCATCGTAACATAAGACGGGAAGCCTGTTCTGTGAAGTCTTGTCGATAGAATCATACAAAGCAAAATAAGCAATTTACTGGATGCTGAAAAAACATGTTTAGTTACTCAGATAGCCATTCGGAAGTTCTAATTACCTAAAGATGAATGTAATATGGAACATATCATCAAATAATATCAATTAGCCAAAAATTAATTAAATACACATAAACGGATAAGTGTATCCAATATTTCAACTTCGGCTCAATCCTAGAATACGCTGCACCAGTCAACGCGTTGTTTGCTTTTCTTAGGCTAGGATACGCCTTCTTATGACGTAATATTGGCTACGCCTCTTCTTAAAAACAAGTTATAGATATGCTATAGCTTCATATTTAAAGTGAATTTAAATTATATTTTAACTGAGTTGAAATGTTAGGTTTTTAATGTTCTGCGCGAGATTTTTTTATTATAAATCTACTTTAGTGTGTTGTGTGGTACTGTTAGCATTTAACTCAATGTGTTTAACCTCTCAAAAAATGTATTATTAAGATACCAAACGATTGAAAACGATCATTACCAATCGGTTGAAAATATTGAATGCATGATTTAAAAATTATAGCTGTAACTGCTCAAAATATAGAAAAGAATTATTTTGCTTAAATACCGTTTTGGTTGTTGATGAGTGCGTCTGATTCGGTGCCTTCTGCAGAATGGATGATTATCTGAATTTGGATTTTTTTATCAGTTGGAGCGAAAAGGTAATAAAAAGCGTGATTGAGTGGTGTATGGAGAAGGGTTTGATTGCAATATATTCTGCAAAAGAAGAGGACTGAAGGTAAGTTTCATTTATTATTACTGACTTAAGTAACGTATCGGGTGCTTGTCAAATATGGCAATTTGGATATTCGGTAATTACTTTATTCTGGTAATTTTATTTTCGCTTTGTGCCATTTTTCTGGAACATTTTTTTTTACAACTCGAATCAATGGTGTTGATTATGCACGATTTTCTTCAAGTCTGTAATTTTTTAAGTGAAAGCAGACTTCTGAGTATACGAGCAATGCAGAGTTTATTCTACGTCTGATTTTTTAAGTGAAAATAAATCGATGTGTACATGGGCAAAGCCGAGATAGTGAGCAGTGCCGAGTTTGTGCAATTCTTGAATGTTTTTTAAGTGAAAGCGATCGATGTGTACATGGACGCCGAAGTTTGTGCAATTCTCTGATGTTTTCGAGCGAATATCGATCGTTGTGCACGTAGGCAAAGCGAGGTTGTGTGTGATGTCGAGAAGTAATGTAACGTATTTTATGTGAAACGTTTAATATATCGTTCGTGTATTTTAAATTTGTATTTTTGTTTTAATTGTAAATTATATTTTAGACATCTTTTTTTATTTAAATCATATTTTTAATTGTTTGGTTTTGATATGTTAATATTGCTTTCCGCTTTACGATAAATATCGATAGTCCGACGATTTACTCAGCAGTAACAAAACTGTAAACTTTGATCCTATAAGTAACTTTTACTTCATTATTTTAATACGTAGTGTTTGCTATTGTAATTGCACTTGATAATATGTGTTCATTGATAATATGTGTGTGTTCTTAGGTATGAGTGAGTTAGTATAAGTGTTTAGGTATGAGTTCATTGATAATATGTGTGTGTGTGTGCGTGTGTGTGAAGCATTGCTTAGTGTTCTAAATTTGTAGTATTTATTTTCTTTCATTGTGAGAAATTAGATTTTTTTATTTATTAATGCGTAAAAACTTAGTACGCTTACAGAGAATATGACGGGATTTAGGAATTTAAAAAACTTATATGAAAGCTATGTATGATGTTCATATGCAATAAAAAATATTTTTCTTTTTTATTAATGTAAAGTTTAAAATTTTTAGAAAATAATGAAGATTGTGTACTCGTGTAAGGAATTATGTCGTTATGTAGTAATAAGGTAATTTGTAAAAAATGATAAAATGTTCCACAACATGAATTTAAATTTGAAAAAAAATCTTTTTTTATTTGTATAAATGCCAAAGCTTAAAAATCTTTGAAAATACTGAAGCTGTCTGAAATCCAAGTATAAAAGACTGCGACGTTGTTTACCGTTTTAATAGCTGGTAGAAGTCGCTTACTGTAATTTTAAATATAAACAATTAATTATACTTAATTTCAGTAACGCCTACGCTTAATTGTTATAAATGCAAATTTAAAGTAAAGAATTTGATGTTAATTTACAATAATAAACAATTCATTATTGTTATTTTTAGGAGAAAATAGAAAGTACGAGTAGCGTAAATACAAGAATACATTGTGATGTTACAAGCTTAGTCCCATCTATTTAAAGTCGTCACACAGCTCCGCCTTCTCAACGTTGTTTATGCAGCGTATTCTGAGCTTTTACCTTCAGCTTCAATTGTCATTCAGATTTCTCTAATAGCGTGTAATACTACATAGAATGGTTTGCATTCATTGAGTTCTTCAAGATAATTAACCAACAATTCTGATTAAAAACAAGTGAATTATTTTACGCATCATGAAGTAATTTAACCAAGTTTTAAAATACTACTTTAAGTATGAAAACAACAATCATAACAATTTTTAAAAATAAGATAATAATCAGATAACAAAGTGTCTCAAAATGCTCTCAGTTAGAAAAATAATTCTTTTAAACTTTATTATTTTGATTTCAAAATATAATGAATATGTACCAATTTTGATTAGTTTGTAATGACCATTTCTGCTTTTTCCGTTGTTCTTCTGGCTACCAAAATATTAGTGCAAAAAAAAAGCAAATATATTTTTAGAAAATCATACAAGCCAATATACACTTTAATGAATTTTTTATATATGCAAAAAAATTAAATTAAATTATGTGTGAAAGTGTAGTAACTTTTGTATACTATAACATGAAATGCTTGCAAGAGACAAAGAATAAAAATAGAGCGGCAAGTCTATTTAACATTGAGGTAAATGGGTATCTTGCAAAACTGGCGACCAGCTGTCAACGATTTTGGGACTACACCAAATTTGGCGAAACATCGCTCAACTTGGAGACCATTTGGCGACATTTTGGTCCAATCCCTGTTTAACTGCAATAACTGTAATTGGTCCTTATATGTAGCTCTAACCGTATCCGCCACTTATGTAACTTTAACTGTATATGCCTTCTAGTAATTTCGAGAAAGGAAGGTACTTGAGATTTCTAGCCGGGAGTAAACTACATAAGCCCAAGTGAGCATCAGCTGTTACTTCAATGTCGACTGCGAAGTATTGAGATATCAGTGACAGCTTCGCCTTTTAGATGCGCTTTGCACTGCAATGTGTTTAACCTTCTTAGTAGAAAGTTTCAGAACTGTAAAGCGGTTTTTTTTTTCTAACTAATCAAAAGCGAATTTGTACCTAAATTATGACACCTTTATTTTTGCGTTTCCGATATATTTCAATCCATATAACGGATAGAAATAATAACCTTCATTAATATTAAATACAATTTTTTTAAGTATAAAAGAAATAGTCCTTAGTGTTAATGTTATAAAGAAAAAATTTCTAATAAAAGTAAGAAACAAATAAATTTGTAAAGAATGCAGGCATTATAAACACAAAAAGGATTTACTATGTTTGCTCGTAAATTTGAAAACTGCCTTTCATTAATATTTATATTTTTCCAGGATAAATTATCAGAAACAATGAAAAATATATTATTTTTACTCGACTATAGAAAACATATAAACGTATGGAAGAAACAGAAATAGTTAAAATAGTTAGTTGGCTGCACGACAGGAGAGCTTTATTAAATTTGTTTCTGAAATCTCTAAAGGATTTAACTAACAATAAAGCAAATATGCTTAGAAAGGCTCGTGAAATACTTCGATAGTCAACATTTTCAAGTCCGCTGGATTTTCATGCAAAGGAAATGCTTGTTTAACCGATATTAAAACTTGATATTTGCTTTTTTCCTCTGTTCTGTTCTATGAAGATCAATTTTAAATTTAAAGAGAATAAAACTTGTAAGATTAAGCATTAAAATGCCGTAAAGGTAAAAACATGTTTAAAATCAGAGAGGGAAAAAAAGACGACATATTTAACATCAAAGGAATTATTAAGACATCTAACTTTAAAGAAAACAGTAGTGTAAGGTTTCTGAATTTATAGACACTAAAACTATTAAAATGAATTTCTGAAGTAATTTTCTTGAATTTATATCTCTCTTTAATTAAGCTTCGCGTTAATATGGAGAATTCATTTGGTATGCTTGAACGAATTTGACCAGGACTTAAGAGAGAAGGATTAATAATAGAGAACCCCTTCTGAAACAGAACGCGAGGGGAGATGACGTAGTTACGTTGACACTGGCTGAAATTCTTGCAAATCGCAGCAAAGAAATAAACGTTTTAAATTTGAAAAAACAGACTTAACTGTTCGTGAAAATATAGCTTTAATCAGAGGCTTTAAGAGGAATAAAAAATAGACTTTTAATTTAAAAGAGAAGATGCTACTACTGTAAGCATATAAAACGTTTAAAAAGTTAATAATAATTCTTTATCAATTTTAAAATAATAGATAAAATACGCTACGTTTTCTTTAAAGTTGCAGGTATTTTCCCGTATGCATTTATTATTAAATCATGATGGCATTGATTATCTTTTCTTCTTTTGCATACTAAGATAATTTTATAACTGTTTCTAAGATATAATAACAACTTTTTAAAGTTAGGTCAAAAAACGCAGTCTGGTGTAGTTTCGAATATATGTTATTCTTTTACTAAGAAGATAAAGCTAAAGAAGAGGAACGTATATTTGACTGCCCTTGAAATCTATATTTTTATTCAAAATTTAATCTAAATTGCTATTTTGATCTAATTATAAATTTTACATTGGCATGTTTCTCTTCCGAATTGATATAATAAGAGCCATTTTAAGAATAATTGTCTAACTTTTACTTACATTTATACACATACATTACATTTAAATAAATACAAGATCGTTATCTTAAGTTTGACAAAACAACTTTGCTCACATATATTAAAGAAGATTACTTATTAAACTTATTGCTAATTTACTATTGCTGCTAATATTTCAGAATTCTTTTTAAGATGAAAATAGCAATGCAAGACTATAGTCTAAGAGCAAAAAAGCTATCAGATGGAGCATTTGAAAAACATACTCTTTACAATTTCAACATTAAATAATCGTTCTAAAAATGACCCCAAAATCGTCCTAAATCCCAAAATCGTTCAAAAAATAAATGTGTAAAAACTCTCTGAAAAGTTCTCGTCACACCACATTACCTTCTGCTGTCGCATTATTAATAAAATACGCGGCCTGGGAACTTGTCTCCAGTTTGAGGGCAGAAGAGTTTTTAACTTTTACTTTTTCTGCTAAACTGTCAGTTTTGACAACTGCTGCATTTATTAAGTAGAAGACATAAACTTTACGTTTTATTTTAAAATACTGCAGATCAGATTAGTTTAACAAACTGAGCAAGTCTAAACTGTTGTATATGCTTTTTAATAATTTTATTAATAAAATACCAATATAATGATATTTGATATATAGTTGCTAATTTTATAAATATTTATGCATTTAATGTAATTAATAAAACATGGTTCTAGCACTGCAGATTTCATACTTCGTGAATGAGCAATTTGCTTACCTGTCAACAACGAATTTGCTCCATTTTTTAAATTTTATTTGAATAACTTGGAACTTATGTTGACATTCCCTTTCTTTTCTGTTAAATGCATAATATTCGCTGAAAAAGCAACAAGATGCGGACAAATAATATAAATTTTAAGAGGGAAAACAGATTCTTTCCAATAACAGTTCATTTTACATTTAGCGATAAAAAGAAAGGCATTCCGACTTTTAACGCTATCAAATATATGAAAAATCAATGCTGTAGAAACTTTGTAATTAGAGACCAGAGATTTAATTCCTTTATTTCTCTGATACGATATGTTCGTTTCAAAGGATTCCTGTTACATTATATTGCCTTTCAAATATTGCGAATAATAAAAAAAAGGAACAGATGTTTTGTAATTTCATTTAGTAAGTAATCTAATTTTTTCATTTCCTTAAAAGAAGAGAGTTGACTCGCATTTGCATTTCTTCGAAACATTCATGTAATAATTAATAGTTGACATTTGCAATCAATTGCTTGTAATTTGATATTAATTTTACTAACAACAGTTTATGCAGTTCAATATATGTTCGTAACAAAATTATGTATAAACTGAGATTATTTTTAAATATTTTGTATATTGTCAAAAGAATTTAACTTGGCTCGTAAGAAAATATAAATTTGTGGTCGTGCAATGGTGAGGTGTAATGGTTAACAGGCACAGCCTACTAAATTGAAATTTCCGTATTTCATTATGAGTATGGTTTACATTCAAAACTGAGCCTCTGGTGAGCTCATTTGTTTCGAACTATGGAGCTTATGAACTGATAATAATTTAGAAGGGCTAATACAGAAATTTTCAATTTTTTTAATGGCGGGCACTAGCTATTTTTAGGCTTTCGTCACTAGTAAGGCCAGAAGTGGTGGCCATTTTCATATGGAGGCACCTAATCGGCGATCACTGTTACTTCCTATAAGTAGCCTTCTCCGAGATTCGAGCCCGGGCTCTTCGATATTGCAGTCGACTCATGACCTTTATATAAGGGCTATAAGACTCGGCAATGAAACTGTTGGCTATTCTTTCAAAATGTATACATTTCCTAGAAAGCCATTCATATTTTCAACTCTCAGCCTGTTCTCAGTTTTAGTGAGGATTTCAGTCTCTCCAGGGTTTCGACTTTAGTATGACATTATCATGAAGATGTTAATTACACAGATAGTTAAACAATTGAGCTTTCTGCTTGCAGCTGAGTGCCATGATCACTAAATTCATGAAATAATTTCCTCTTTCTTAGTTTTACTTTACTGTCGTGATTCAGGTGCTCTATCCTAATTACATTTACAATCAGAATTAATACTGACGTTCTGCACAAGTATTGGTAACAATAACTTGGCTGTTTAAGACACTGGAAAAGAATATAACATGAAGAAAGTGCTGTGATTTTATAACTGTGAATTAAGCTAGAATTTTAAATCTAAACGATGCAAATGAAAAACATCTTTTATACTTTTCATTATCCCGTACTACCAGAGAAAAACTGTGCGATTCTTGGTGTTGTCTTAATTAGCAATAATTCGATAATCGTTAGTTTTTGTAACTGTCAGTTTTTAGAATTATTTTAATTGCTTTAAATGAATTCTATTTGAAGGTATGTTACTCAAAATAAAAAGAGGTGGTTTTTATTGAAAGGTTTTTCTCAATTTGGTACTATTATTATCATGTAATCTAAGTTTGTAATCAGAAATTTATCATCATCATTTCGATTTATGTTCAACTTTACACTACTCCCTTAACACATGCATATGTATTTAATAAATGAATTTAATTGCATTCTACATTTGGCAAGTATATCGTATGAAAGAACACTATTTTTAAAAGAAGCCTATGACTGTTTATGTGACGGCTTTATATGCTGGTACTTTTGTCTATGATTATTTAATATGCTTGAATATATTAAGAGTTTAGAATCACGGCGTCTACCATAGCACCCAAACTACATAAACACAAGCTCAGAAATTAACTTCATATTTTCTAAAAATGAATGTGACCATTACCTATGTTTAGTGAGTTTAACTCTGTGTCCTAGAATGTAATTAGATTACTTAGCAAATGCAGAATGACTGATAAGCTAAAGAAAAAGTATAGCTTGGTTAAAGTGTGATGAACAAAATCGATAATAACGTTATCTTTAGGTCACAACGTTTTCAGCACAGATACACTTATTAGATGATCTGGTGATTGTTACCCACATCCAACATCCCCTGTGTATTGAACAGTAGGCCTTTGAAGTCGCAAACCAGTTCCACAGGAATAGCGATCGCAAGATGCTGTGCTATGATTGCAACATAAACAATCTGAACTGTGCCCTAGCAGGCAATACCCTGCGTTACTTTAAAATCTGCTAATTTGCGTAACCACTTAAATATGCAAAGGCTCTAAGACTAAATTGCAGAGCAATTAGGTGAGATACTGTCTATAACAGATGAAAGTATTTTTAACTTCAGCGCGGATTCTGACCATCAACTGTCTGAGGAGATATACTGGAACCAGATAATTGCTCATATGCCATTGAAACGTTCATGGCAAACTAGATGTCACAATGTAGTAGTTATGGTTGTAATATAAGGTTTGAAGATTCGTATTTGGAAGGGATTGAGTTGAATATAAGTACAAATGTGACCCCTTTGTGCATCGGAAACCATTACTGTAACTGACGAACTATTGTAGTGAGATAATCCTTCCGTAACTGCATTCTATATCGTGGCTCCTTTGGCAACATGTTTATAGATGATTGAGTAGCAACCCAGTGGTATTGCGACTATTCAATATACTTTCGGAATATATTGTGAGAATGGGGAAACGTATTCGTTCTTTGATCTGTGGCTTATAGAGTATATCTAGAAAGATTTGGGAAGATGTCTTGAATCATTTTCACATCCATTACCACACAATCCATTATCACTAATTATGCTATTGTAGAACTTCGTTCTTCACCATGCATCATCCTTCAGTGTTAACATACCTTTACCATATTCCACGAGTAAGGAACCAATTACTTTTTCCTTCGTATTACGGGTGTAGTGACATTAAATATTTTTTTGAAAGCAGGAGATATGAGAAATGAGCAATGCCCTAACCGGGACTCCAACCACGGACCTTTCGAATACGCGCTGAGCGTGCTGACCACTGCTGAACGTACTGACGAAGGCCTGCCAAGATGGCGGGAGAAATACTTTACGTACTCTTTAAAATCCAGCTTTAAAATGAGAAATGATAAATTCTGGATAGATGATTTATAACAAAGTAAAAAGGATGCCATAAAATAAAACGATGAAAAATGCAGCGAAATTTTTACTCGGAAAATGATATAAGGAAGGGAACATTAGAAAAAAGGCAGATAAAAAAGAGAAACGAAGAAAGTTTAAACAACTTTTATCTTCTAATTTCAATTCTCCTGATAGTTCCTACTTCATTGTTCTGCATGTTTTACTTAATTATTTTATCGAGAATTTCTGTCTTCTTTAGTCTGTTTGGTTTTCGAATGCTTCCTGGTTTCTGTCCTTTGTTATTTTGTATGCGGGATAGCTATTATCGAGAAGTATATAAATATATTCCAAAAACGTTACCAATATTTTTGAACTGCAATCTGTGAAAGATCATTCCTCCTAAAAAGGCCTTGTTAGTGCATTTTATAGCCGATCTTGTTTTAACATTATCTCATTAATTGAATAATGTAAGTCTCCTTGAAGATTTTTTTCAACAAGTTTTATGCTCATTAAAAAAATAACAGCTCATTTATAAATATTGGTAACAGATGCGTTTTTTGGTAACATAAATTATGATGAACTACTGTCTTTTGTCGTGTAATCCGTTACGTTAAGAAAGGCGCATAAATATTTTTAAAGGCTTTTATTTACCTATCCAGATATCGTAAATAATGTTAAAGAGGCAATGACCTGATGAACGAGGCTGTTACGAAGATTTACTGCCCATAAAAGTACTAAGATTTGTGAAGGTTAAAAACGCATTTTCATGTACAGTATAAAATGGTAAGACTAAAACGCACTGCGTTTACATGTCATACACCTTCAAACATTCGGTATGAATATTATAAACGTAGGTGAAAATAATTGTATTTAATCACAAAAATATGAAGTGCTAGCTCTCGTGTTATAGAAATGTATTACGTAATTTGTAACGTCGCGTTTTCTTTGCTATCATAAAATGTACTCGACGTTGAAGACTGTTTGGTGAATTATCAACAAGCTCTTTAAACTACTGACAGAGAAGGGTATATCATTAACTCGAATAAGGGCCGATGGTAGGCACCATCTGGTGCTTACAGAAGCCAAAACTTTGGGCTTAACTCAAAACGTAATGAATAATTTAAAATTAAATGAAGTTAAGTTAGTCTAACGGCTTCACAGGTTAATTATCGCTCAAGTTGGTCCTGACTCGAAAGTCAAGCCTGATGGCAAAAAATAACTCAACTCCGCAGAATTCTAATCACTAGAGAATTAGCAACGTAGTATTCAAGTAAGCACAACACGCTCTCTTATCACCTCTCAAAACCTCTTTTAAATATACTTCCTTCCTTCTATCTTATTTGAATATCTCGCGTGCTGGAAATTTGCATTTTGTCAGGGAAATGAAATGAGAATTGAAAGGAAAGGTACTTAAAATAACGGGCTAGAAAATCAAGCCATACTCTGCATAACGTGAACAAGTGCATATAACATTTAGTATTCATAGCATTTATGTGAGAATTTTTATGAATTGATTATTTCTTCGAGGAACGTCTTAGGGCGTATAAAAATACAGAAGATACTTGTATTTAAGGCCATTTTAAGAATCGAGTAAGATTCGTTTAAGCGTATAGAGCAGAATATATTTCTGTCAGAAAATCGAGTTATTTGCAATGATATTGGTCAGTCCTTTTATTCCATCGAGTTATTTCAAAGATACTGAGCAGTATTTCTAAAATATTCATCGCTAAAGCGAGCAAATAATGTTTTGCTTTCGAAATTTTAAATTTGATTAAAAAATCTTCAGTGTAATTCTATATAAAAATAACAAAGTCAGTAAATTTATAGAGTCTCGTATTCTTTGGTAACATAAACTGACGATCTCTAGAAAGACTGTAGAGGAATTATTCTCAGATCTTTAAGAGTAGGCAGACAAAGTCAGAAGAAGGCTTTAAATAACCCTTTTATTCGATCACAAAGAATTGAAAGTCGACCCCACTTGGGTTTGCATAAATGCACTTAACATAAAGAAGTAATGTTTAACTTAAAATGAAATATAATTAGACTAGCCTAAAGGCTCAGAGGATAAAGTAAACGCGCAGGAAGGCTCTGGCTCGTAGAAGTCGGCTGGACAAGTCTAATGGTTAGAAGCACTCAACGCCGCAGAATCAAATCGATATTAAGTCACGGTAACAAAGTTGCCTCAAGCAAGCGGAACACCTTCTAAAATCAGCTTGCGAAACCTTCGCTTAAATAGCACTTCTTTCTCCCTTAATCTGAATAAAAGCAGGCTATCTAATTTACATTCTGGCATGGAAAGCGTGGTTGAAAAAAAGAGTGAAAGGAAAGTAGCTTTAACTAAAAATTAATTATTAGTGAAAAAATTAAATCCTCTAAAATTCTTTTTTAATTATGTCTTCAAATTTCGCAAATAAAGATATAGCCATTACTTCGCTTATCTTTAGCTGATTTGAAAATCTTGATTTTGATGTTTTTAAATTTTACCACAGTTTTAAAAGTATTTTCATTAACTCATGATCTTATTTTCGGGAAATTTTTAAATGGATATACAGATTTTCGTTGAATGTTGTCAATGATCAAATACGTATGCTAAATGAGAACTGTAAGATAATTTTAAAACATGCTTCGTAAAAATATATGAAAACTCCAAGAAAAAAACTAAACAAATGCAAATATAAATGGATTTTTACTAAATACACAATAGAAGTGTTTTCACTTTTATTTCAGTGCGCAGAACAACTGCAGTTTTATAAAGCGCTGATGATGAGTCATAAATTCACCATTGTTTTTCAAAATATACATTTTTCAAACATATTTAACCATTCGGATCAGTTTTAAAATACTTTCTGATCATTATTTTGACTGTTCGGATATCAGCTTAGCAGAAAAAAATATTAAAGTTAATGACTTAAAACCTTTGACTGAAACCTCCGACTTAAATTCACTGAGTTAAACTTCTGACTGAAAAACTTTGCTCTCAAATTATAGGGAAAGTTTCGAAAAATAGAAAATAAATAAATAATTTCTCTTTTTCCTTCATATAATAAGCATTCATTAGCTTTATTAATATGTGTTTTATCATTTGACAATGCAATTCACATGCATTTGATAATAACTTTACCCCAAATCCTTCTTTGCTCTCTCAATACTCTCTCGTATGCATTACTTATATATATATGTATACATATCTACCGTGAGAGGGGATAACATGATGCTACCTGAATAAAACATCTCTTTCTCCTTTATAACAAAAAGAGACTTTTCTGAAATTCTCGGGCTTTAAGAAAAAAGTATTGAATAATATAATATGAGAAAGTAAGTTCTGGAAGAAAATGAAAAGGTTCTACAGCTTAGTTTGCTGAATGCTGGAGGACAACAAGATGAGAAAACTTTTTTACGAAGCATTTCCAATGCATAAATCTAAAGAAACTTTCTTACGTTACTCTGGGATGGCAATATATTGTATATTTGTATTCAGAAAAGAAGATAACATTTCAGATTTTAGAAATTCATCCTCGTAATGCTACCTTTTCCTTACGACGGACAAGAAGTGCTTTTGTTGTTCGGATGTCACAGAATGGCATTGAAAATGAAAAATACGCTCAAATATTGAAAGTAGTTGTTCATGAGATTAATAGCATACGATACTTCTTTTATGTCTTCAAGAATACATTGAATAACCTCTGACGGAAATGTTGATAAATAATTTGAAAGTATAAGAAATACTGAAAATATATTTTAACTGTACTTAAATAAAGCTTTCTGAAATATATTATTGGTAATACCTGCTGCGTATATTTGTTGACTATGGTAAACAAAAATTAAGCAAATCTCTTAATATATTTTAGTGGTATATTCCTTTACGTCGTGGTGTAATTGGAAGCATACTCGAAGCGAATTCGAAAGTTCCAGGGTTCGAGTCCCGGCCAGGGCATTGCACATTTTCCCGTTTCCTCCTTCAAGAGCTCCTGCTGGATCCATAAGTGACACTTGTACTAAACGGTGATGGACAATAATTCATCACCAACGGGATATTTAAGGTGTTTTATTTCTGAGAGTGGTAAAACGCTACTTTTACGTATCTGAATTTGTTGACTAAATTTGGAAAATAAGTACATCATACTTTGCCAAATGAAAGCACACGAAGCTGACGATAAAACTTCTGTATGTGTAGTATTTGGCGACTGTTTGGCGATCAAAAAAGCGCGCTTGACGCGTTTAGTCTCTTCTCCTAGAAGGGTTTCTGTTTTATAGAAGAGTTGAACGTTAGCCGCGAGAGAACAACGTTCTCGACTTTAATGTACTGTAGGAGCCATGTGCTGCTCCGAGATAAATATTCTACTCTGAATGTTAGCTTAATAAATGTTTTGTTTCGGCTTGTTTAATGGTGCCTTATTGAACCATGAAGCCATTAAGCCATTACAGTGTGCAATATGACAACACATTCCTTATAAATCGCTCAGTGTCTTAGTTAAAATTTCATTAAATATGCGCAAAATACGAAATAATTAAAAACCAAATTCAAAATTTGGGTTTCAAAGTACACGTGTTTGTGTAGAGGACTACGGGAGTTAAAAATTTGATGGTTGTAGTTGTTGCCATTTTTCGAAAATACCAAAAACGTACATATATACATACCGTATATACATGCAGATTCTGCACTATTTAATAATTCGAGATTATTGACGTTTATTCGTCTAGTCCAGTAGCGTCCAACCGATTTTGCCTTAAGGCTGGTTTAAAATTTCTGTCGTGCCTGCCGGGCATCCAGTGTTTTATATTTCAAATGTAATAATTTCATGAAAATATGTGACTTTACTACATGATTTTTGTTTTCCAAGTAATAAGAAAAATTAATACAAACCTACAGAAAATACTTTTTATTAAATAGCTGAAGGAAATTCACTAATAAAACGCAAATATAGTGTAATTTTAAACTTATTTTATTTAAAGTTAGCAAGTTAAGAAAAGCACATAGTAATGAACTAATTACTAAATCAAAAAAATGTAGCACTTAAATTATCAAACATCTCATTAAGTCAGTATTGCACAAAGTCATTAACTTGCTGTTAATGAGATATTTGCTTATAATATATTTGACTGTGTATCCGATTTTTTATCAGATATATGATTATAAATTTGATATTAATAACTATTAAAATTTAGCGTATATTCTGATACACAGCATGCCAGCACCATGTAGGTTTCACATGGTATGGAGTTAACATGTTACTCTGCTTCCTTTTTATTGTTTTAAATTGTGAAAAAAGCCTGATCACAGATGTACACTGTGCGCCAAAAAAAAAAAAAAAAATTCTATATCTCCCATTCTACTGGGCCGATTGACGAAATTCAAATTGCGCTTCTCATGTCTCGAAAACGCAACTTAGGATATATATTAGATTTGCATATAGCATTGTTCTAAAATAGGTATTGTGACACACAATAGGACGCTTTCTGAAATAACATACCGATTTGTTTTCCATATTTCGTTTCTACGAAATATTAAATTTTGTAAAATTTGGAGCGAAATTTACGGAGAAATTCAAAAATTTAACTTGGCGAATTTTTTTCAGTTTGCGCCAAAAATAATTCACTAGGCGGACTTCTTAATACATAGTAACCTATTTTCCTATCCCTTCGATTCTCAGGAGCGGAAAAAAAGTCACATCGTTGCTATCTTTTTACACCGGGCATGAGCGGAAGAAAAGTCACTTCGTTCTACTTTCAAATACTTTTAGCAAAGTACGTAAACCACATTAGATGTTATTATCGCTTTCAACAAATATGCCAAATTTCAAAACACGCCAACTTATTAATTCACGCACATCTTCGAAAATTTTGAATAAAAAGCTCTAGTTTGTTTCAAGTATACTTAGAAATACATCTACTTTAAGGTAATGATAAACATTTTATAGATTATAATTCAAACCTTTTGCCAAAAATTTATAAAAGTTACTTAAAAATACAAATTTTAAAAATAAATAATAAAAGAGAGTGAATTTTATGTGGAACGAACCTAAATTTCGAACATTGAAAGAAGGACTCAAGCTTACTTGATTAATAAGAAACTTACTTGATTGTAATAAGAAAAGAGATATTAAAAGACATATATCAAATTCAATTAACATTGAGGAGCTAAACGTTTGAGACGAAAATTTTTTAAACACTACTCTTGCGATTTTTACAAAACTTGGCAGTTTGGCATAATTTGAGTCGTAGAATGGAAATACGTAAAAAAATTGTTTTATCACATTTAGAGAAATATACATACATTTATGCAGATTCTCTATTATTTAATTTCTTTAAATATTATATAGAGCTGCAATATTTGGTGGCAACAGTTGGAAAAGTGATTCAGACTTTTAATGTTTCCAAAGCAAAATCGCAAAACGGAAACAATAGTCCTTCCCCTATGGACTAAAAAAATGGAACCGTTGTATATCTCTTGTTCTAATGGCCGGATTGACAAAATAAATTGCGTTTTTCATGTCTCGAAAGCGCAACTTGGGATGTACATTAGATTTATATACAGCATTTTGACACAAAATCGGACGTATTCTGAAATAACATGCCAACGTTTTTCCACATGTCGATTCTGCGACTCAAATTATGTCTAAATATTAAGTTTTGTAAAATGTGGTGCGAAATTTGCGGAGATTTCAAAATTTTATCTTGTCGTATTTTTTCAGTTTTCTACAAGAATAATTTAATTGGCGAACTTCTTAATTTAGAGCAACCTATTTTCCTTATCTTTCTTCATTGCAGACGAGCGAAAAAAAGCTATTATTCATGCTTTCAAATAAATTTAACAAAATGCGTAAATCACATTTGTGTTACTATCGCTTTTAAGAAATGTACCAAATTTCAAAGCTCGCAAATATATAAATTCAAGTATAGTTTGAATATATAAATTCAAGTATAGTAAATTTTGAATAAAAAACTCTAGTATTTTGCAGGTATGCTTAGAAATGCATCTACTTTAAAATGAGGGTAAAAATTTGATGGATTATAACTGAAAAGTGTTTTCTATAATTTTATAAAAATTACGTAAAAATATAAATTCTAAAAATAAATCATAGCAAATGGGCGAATGTCATTTAGAATGTATCTAAATTTCGAAACGTAAAATAAGGAATCAAGTAATCTAGACAAAAAATGAGACATTAATAAATATATGTCAAGTTCAATTAACAATGAGAAGCTAAAATTTTGAGAGCTCATTTTTCAACAAATACTCGTGCGATTTTTACAACATTTGGTAGTTTGGCATAGTTTGAATTGTAGAATCGAAATGTGGAAAAACATTGGCATGTCATTTCAGAAAAAGGCCATATGTTTTAGACGAATAACACAGTGATGTGAATAAAATTTGCAAAATGTGTCATCCCGCTTACAAAGTCCAATAAACCCAGTGTTATTCCGGATCATAGTCGGCTTTGATTGCGACGAGTTTTTATGGATACGTCTCTTCAGTAGTATCGGTTTTTAACTGCGTCACATATGTTTTGCTGTCGAGTGGGTTTTGCCATGTCAACATGGTCAACAATGTCACCTCGTCAAAATTAGAAGTTGTAGTGAGTCAGCAACATGAGTGGACGATTTCAAACTGCCGGGGAAATTACTCATATTTTTCAAATCAGATCTCATTTGCGCGTAGATATCGTTCACCATATCTTCCACTCATCATATCCCTATTTTTTATGACAGAGGCACACCTTTTATAGCTGATATTATTTCATTATTTAGTTTCGTGAAACAAAGACTAACGTTGCTAGCATAGCTTCATTCATAATAGGCCCGTCTGAATATGCCTGTTTGTGTGATGCAAGAATGTAATTTTCTCTGAAAATGCTTGTGATTCTTTGCTTTATTTTGGAGGGTAAAAAGATTGTTTTATAGAATTTTCAGAAAAGATTTCAAAGATTAAACTTTATGCAGCTTTTAAACTTTATGTAAAGCAGACCAGAGTAGATATTTGCCATTCAAATCCTTATGAATGGTTTTCTGATAGCGTTCAACAATCGATCGTACAGCTACTGAAGCACTACATAATAAACAAACTGCTTTTTTGCCAACGTTTGTAAGTAACAGCTGTTCCTCCCATTCGTTTTTGAAGTGGTAAGTTTTCTTTCTCTTCGATGTCTGTGGCACGACAATCATGTTGACAAGCGCACCAAAAATTAAAGTTAATGTGCTATTTTAAAACCCTCAAAAACAGCGCAGTTTGGTAACCGCAAAGGGCCAACTTTTGTCAACTTATTTCACCTGAACTAATGACTGACGACCGTCGACTGCGTAGCCAGATGAATGATTCGTCGTTTCCGCAATGCTGCAGCGGCGTCAGCTGCAAACATAGCTTCTCTTAAAGCAATCATTCTAAACATAATCCTCCGCACAGTTAAAACTGAAGAAACGGGGTAGAGTGAAGGTGATAAATCCGGAATACGTAAACACAAAGCGCTCCTATGCCTGGAGTGCAACCCCATGTTATGGTTGTGTTTTACATTAGGATTGAAGTAAAGTTTTTGTCATTGTGAAATACCAGACGCCCACAAGCAATCTAGCATATATAAATACTATTCTATAGCGTAGCATATATAAATACCATATATATAACATACCACATATATACCACATATGTAATACTAGCGGAAATATCTGATGTCAGTTAAATTAGATCGAGAGTAATGCATCTAACAACAGAGAGAACAATTCCGCTGTAATCCTTCCTAATAACGATCCCAAAAATAGGATACATTCATAGCCATACATTTTTTCAGTTTGATGCGATATGGTACCCACATAAAAGCTTTCCATACAAAATAAACTAATTCCCTTTCATTATATCAATAACAATGGCAAGCAGTTTTTAACGATTTTCTACTTTTTAATCAAATGGTCGTAAAACCTCAAGTTTCATCCAATATTTATTTCACCTATATTCAATTTTAGTCGATTAAATGTGGCAAAACATTTAACATAATTGATCAGAAATCAATAACCCGAACAAACAAACAAACACACAAACAGACATTCTTTATATGTACAGATTTTGTGAAATTTACATTTTTTTTATTAACAAAGTTTATGATTTGAAAGCGTGGAGTAGCAACACTTTCCAGAATAAAGCATTTTGATCTCCAAGGCGCGATACTGTTGCCACTAGAATAAATGAGTGAGAAAATTAGCGCTTTCAAAGTTTTTAATTAATATTTCTGCTGATTAACGTCGTACGATTATGAGAACAGTCGAAATTGCTTCTCACGAATTTTTGAAATCGTGAATAATGTATTTAATGTTTAGCAATGTTATTTTTATTTTATTGTAAAACTTAGAAATTTTTTATTAACAAATTCTAGGAATTGAAAGAGAGCAGTGGCAACAACATTCGAAATAAAGCAGGTTTTCATCTCCAGCTTGCGAAACTGTTGCCACTTGGAAAAATGAGGGCGAAAATGATCGTTTTTCCGAGATTTTAATTAATATCTCTGATGTTAGCTACTTTTTTTTCAAAAAAGTGGACGTCGACATTTTTCATGACCCAGAAAGTTTGATGACGATAACTATAGTAGTGACTGAATTATTAGCGAAGAAACAGACTTAAATGTGAATTATTAGCGAACAAATAGACTTAACTACTTCTTTATATATATAGATACCATACATATATACTGATATTTGGCATGGTATTATATAATATATAATACCATGCCAAATATCAGTATCTTACCATATATAAATACCATCTGCAATTTTGTTGCACAAGAAATGAATTCGTTTCATTAAATAAAGCATTTTTAAATTTTAAAGCTTTTATTTCTCTTAATAATTATATTTTATTAAGTTTCTATCGTGGTTTTTCTATAAAAAGGATTTTTTATATTTAAAATTAACTATTCGTATATGTACTAGATTGCACACATTTTTAAACTACTCCATTTAATATTTAATTCAAAATTCAATATAAAAATACTTTCGAGTTACACTTACCAGAGGAGGTATAGTTCATAATGTTGCTTCCATAACCCCACCTGTTAGAGTTCCTCGCAGTGTTTTTAGTGAACGGAGGAGTTCAAAATATACCTAGATCTACTATAATAGAAATAACAGACTATTCTTCCAGAAAGCCCTTTATGTCAACCATCGTTTTCAGAGTTGCTCACGTGTGGGTTTTCTTTTCCATACACGATTGCGTGACTTAAGATTTAATTTTCTTTTTAATAAAAATCTACATCAAAACCGAATAAATTGTTCTTTACAACTAATGGATTCCGCAGCATAATAAGCTTATATTTCCTTACATGCTTTATAAATGTTATTAAATAAGAATAAATTTCCTATTTTGAAGTCCTAAATTAAATAAAACCTTCGAGGCCAAAATAAGCCCCAAAATCGACAATGATAATATTTCATGGCAACGTAAATAAAGACTCGAATAAATATTGACATAATAATGGAATTAGAGTTGCAAAATGTGTATTTTAAATGTTCCTGTAACAAGAAAGGCACAAATCCACAAAGAAAAAATAATCAAATTATAATGCAACCTCCATTCCAGTAAAATTATACAAGACACGGATTACAAATTCATAGCGGAAAATATATTAATGCTATTAAAATTTAATAAGAATACATAATGTTCAAATTACTTCGATTTTGTATTTTTGAATATCAACTTTTATTAAAATTTCTGGATTAAAGGCAGGCAGCTATCAAATATTTTACAGGACACGAATAACAAATTCATGGCGAAAAATATATTAATGCTATTAAAATTTAATAAAAATACACAATATTCAATTTACTTCGATTTTGTATTCCTTGAGTACCAAAACTTCCGGATTAAAGGCAGACAGCTACGAAATATTTTCCATATTTATACTATTAGTTTAGCAAATTATTTAAAGAATAAATGGCACAACAACAAATGCATGGAATTTGAATCGTTTGCATTAAAAATGTTATTTCATAAATGTATGGTTTTATTTAAGCATTTTAAATAACTATGGTAATAAACGTTATAACGTAACAACTATTCTTATAAAGATAAGGAAGTTTATATAATTAGTTAAAATTTAAGAATTCATTGTGCTTAAGAAAATGAAAAATTTATCTTCCTGAAATGAGTTCAATACTTTAAAAAGATAGAATTACGAAACAGGACATTTTTTTAATAGTTTCCTTTTGATTTAAGCCAACAATAGCTCTTTAGGAAATGCTGAAACATAAATGTAAACGACTACATTTCAATTAAAACATTTTGTAGTTTGAAAGTTAAATGCTATTTAGTAATTATCCTTATTTTATTGTCAGGGTCTGAAAATTTTTTGAAGCTTTCAAACAATCCTTAAACTTTAGATCAAATTTATCCTTTCATCTTTTAAGTGATAAAATCCTAAATGAAGCTTAATTAAAAGATAATAATTTTATAAAGATTAATGAAATATCAGCACATTTCGTAACTTAATTAATTCAATTTGTTGTCTGTTTAGAGTCATTAATAGGAGGAGCTGGGTGGCCGATCTTTAACAAAAGGACAAATATTTGTTTTCATGTTAATGATAATTAATTAATCTTTACACACAGCTGTATCTATATCTGCATGTTGCTCCTTTTTGGGCCGAATTAATGCAGCTAAGACAGCTCTGCGTTTGATCAATGGGAATTGCTTCCATTCTAACTGTGTGTAACCAGTGACGGAGAGTTATCTCCTTTCTTTCTTAAATAGATCTCTTTCCCAATTGTGTAAATCACTCGTGCATTATTGTAGATTTAATTTAAGGATTAGTTATTGTCACTGTTTCCTAATTTCAAGATTTCTGAAACGTGCGTATGGCGGAACACAACAGGAGAGGTGCAACTTAAAGTGCAGAGTCAATGAATAATTTATATTGAGCAGTGCATTTATGTCATTTTAATATGCTTCTGCATCAGCAATTTCTAACCAATTCTTGATTTATTTTTCGACTACAATATACATCTTTTTGATGTCTGGTGAATATAATCAACTATTTGTAGAATTTGTATTCCAGAGCATTAGCCATATCCGAAGGGTAAGTTGAATTGACATCAAATCTGCAGATAGGTTTAAATTACATTCACTGTTGTAATTAAATATATAATATTCATTTTATAATTAAACATTTTATTTTTAGACTATAACTTTCGTAAAATCAAATTCTAGTGGAAATTCTCAGTTGATACGAAGGTAGCTCTATATGAAATACAGATGTTCGCAATTCATTCACTAATTAAGAGATTAACTTCCAAACAAGCCTCCTTTTCTGTGTTATATTGTTTCTCTTGCTCTTGGTGTTTTATTCAAATATTATTTAATATCGTCTTTGATATTTGAAGATTGTTTTAATTACAATTAAATGGGTATGTATTTGAAAGATACTTAATAAAGTACAATTTAAAGCTCTTCTGAACATTTATAACTGAATTAATGTTCTCATAATCAGTGTACGCACATTACTTTTTCTGTCAAGGCTGTCATTTTTTTTAATTTGCAAGCATGACGCGAAGTAAAATTGACTAACTGTTTTTACTATCTACTGTAGTATTGTCACGTTAAGTTTCTTAGGTGAAAAAAATGTAGGCATATCTTTTAGTTAAATTATTATACACTGAATGCATTGAACACACACATTGAAAATGCAACACCAAGAAGGAGTGGTCAGAAAGTGATGAAATTTGAAAAAAAGACAGAAACAGCAAGCAGCAATAAGTGATCTTTATTTTAAAATGGTAGTCAGAATACAGAACGAGAACGGCATCGGCTCAGTAGGATGTAGGACCACCGCGGACAGCGATGCACGAAGAACCACGTCTAGGCATAGTGTCAATAAGAGTGTGGATAGTGTCCTGAGGGATGGCTGTCTATTCCCTTTCAACCATTTGCCACAGTTCGTCTTCCGAACGAGGCAGGGGCAGAGTTTGCAAACGGCGTCTAATCACATCCCACACATGTTCTATTGGTGACAGGTCAGGAGAGTACGGTGGCCAGGGAAGCATCTTCATACCTTGCAGAGCATGTTGGCAGATGCGAGCACTGTGTGGTCGGGCGTTTTCTTGCTGAAACATTGCATTAGGCAGCCCTGAAGGTAGGGGATTGCCACCGGCCACAGTACATTACCCAAGTATTGTTGGGCCGTCATAGTGCCCTGAATACGAACTAGAGGTGACTTGGAATCGTAGGCATAGCGACCCAAACCATTATGCCACGTTGTCGCGCAGTGGGGCGTTCCACAGTTACTGCCGGATTAAATATGTCTCCACGTCGACGCCACACACGTATGCGGCGACTGTCACTGGATAAACAGAAGAGTGACTCATCTGAAGCGTGACTTCACTATTCTGTCATCCACATCGCTCCAGTCCGGCACCATTCTAAACGTTGGCGTCTATGCTGTGGGGTCATGGCAGTCTTTTTAACGGACGCCGTCAGTGCAGGCCACGTTCAACCAATCGACGGGAAATGGTTCTCGTCGACACGGGAACATCCAGGGTATCTTGCACACGCTGCAGAATCGCGACATAAGTGACTTGCAGGACCGCCACAGCTTGTCGGCGGATGCGTCGATCCACGCGTGCTGACGTACTCTGGCTGTACCTGCACCGCTCCTTCTTCCCACATTCCCTTGTTCCAATCATGTTCGTCACAGCCGATGCACCGTGCTCGCATCCATGTGAGTATCAGCTGCGATTTGACGTATGAACCAATCCGCCCTCGTCAGTCTGATTAAAATCGTCCATCTGCTGGAAGTCCTTCGTTGACGGCGGCCTGGTATTCTCTCCTATTACACGTATCCTCCGCGACAAAAACCAACTTTCTTCGATAATTCGTCTGGCAGAAATAACGACACGAATATTGCCCATTCTGAACGTTCCTTTTCTCATATCTTACTTCACGTGCGTCGGAGAGCTGGCATTTCACATCATTCGCATAACTCAGTGACGCGCGTCTACTCTAAATTTGCATAAATTTCTGACCATTCCTTCTTGGTTTGCATTTTCAATGTTTTATTCGTCTTATTTCAATGTCTTATTATATTTTATTCGTCATATGTTAGCTCAGTAGTTCTTAGAATTTAAATAACTTTCTCAAAATTCATATATTGGAAAGTTTTCAGCAACTACATGGTTATATTTTACACTTAGCGTTCTTTATTATATTTTTCGAACTGAAAGAATTGCGCTATTTAAACGCTGAATACTTCATTTTGATACTAAACTCCACAATAAAAATTTAAACATAAATTAATAATCCTAAAATAAAATCATTAAGTCACAGAATCTCAAATTCCAAAAACATTGTTGTAGCCGCATATACATATTTTTAAAACGTATTTATTTTATAATACGTAACTTATATTTTATACTTCCCTAATCTAATTTCATGGAAATTAATATTTCAGTAATAGTCTTTGTATGCATAAGAATACTGATTTAATGGTTCTGTGAAAAACCCCGGAGATATTTGTAAGTTGAAGAATCAATAAACTTTGGAATGGTTTTAGGAATTTGAATCTCTGGGGCAGAGATTGGCGTTTCACACATATCTAGAATTGAAAATTTCACATCTAAGTTCTAGAATACATCATTTCAACTCCAGCTTAAATACGATAGCACTTACCTCGTGTGAACATAATAGGCACAAGTAGGTAAAATCTTGCATATATTTCTGCAAAAAGTGTAAGATATTTTCTTCTCCTTTCCGCATGCCTTCGTTGTGTAAATGGAAGCATGCTCGGCGTGCATTCGTGACATCCAGGGATCGAATCCCTACGAGGGCACCGCACGTTTTTCATGTCTCCTTCTTCGAAATAACCTTCTAATAATAACCGAAATAACCTTCTAATGACTATAATTTTCCTAAATATCTAACTTATACTGTTAACATATAACCAGATAAAATATTTTGCAATTTTCGTTGTTTTCATTTATCAGCATTTTTATGTCATATATTTCGATGTTTTACAGGGCATTAAAAGAGAGAAATGTTAGATTTTTAATGGGATAAATTTATTAAAATTATTGTGTAAAATCGATAACTAGATATTCTTCTAATCCATGTTAAGGAATTAAATGTTTTCCCGGAGAATAATAATTTGTAGGTTTATAGTTTTGGCTTAGTATTCAAGATTTAGAACCGATACATTAACCATTTAATTTTAAATTGGGTCATTGAAACTCTACGCAATCTTTCAGACAATCTCTACCAATGCGTGTAATGATTCATGTAGTTTAGCGTGGTTCAGGAACTATTAAAGTTTAGGATACAATCTCTTATAATTCTTGAGACACAGTACTCAGAAAATGAATTACCCGTGAAGCATTATTCCTTCGCTCTTCAGAATTTAAATGCGGAAAATCAGTGGTTTCTGTTGTTCTTCATCTAGCAATGTTGTTGTTCTTTTCTTGCATTTTTGCGTAAAAGCTGCCTTCATGTAAAGACCTAAACCGTCACTTTAGTAAAACTACTCCATTTGCCATCCATGCCCTTTCGTTAGCTTTGTATACAGGAAACAATTACTTTTGAACCAGGGCTTTGCAGACTCACTGAACCTCAGTTATGAATGCTTCTTTCGAAATTACGTTTGGTCAAATAAGGAAATCTAACTTTTAATGTTGTCTCCTGTTTCCTATACTTATATTTGGAGACAGATTTTTACGCGTTATGAAAAAATGAAATTATCAGAAATTTGACTTCCTTGCAACAAAAATTGACCAGGATATTTAATTTTAAAATTTGCAGTTTTTTTAACTTTTCTGGAGGGGTTAGTAGGTTAAACTAGAATAATTCGAGGAATTAAGTTTAAATGAAGCGCAGCAAAAACTGAGCGTAATTCAATGGGAAGTACAAGGAAGTCTGGCCATATCAGATTATTATTATTTTCCAGTGAATATGTATTGTTTATAATAATCGAAAGAATACTCAATGGAATACTTAACTTATCCGGACCTTAAGCAGAGCATTTCCTTTAAAATGTTTTAAAAATTTTACTTTTACTTAAACCAGATTATATAACCCTTATTTCCCATCACCATATGCGCATTTTAAGTAACATTGAGGAATGTTATCAATGCATAGATCATGAAAAATATTTTCCCATATCAGTAGTTTACTTGAAACTCAATCTAAGTAAAAGAAGTTGCATTAAAAAGAGTAAACCTGCCTACTCAATCCTGTTTACTATTCCATCCCTCAAAAATCCTACTGATCACAGCTTCAGGTTCCTGATGAAAGGGTCAGTGGAAATGGCCATTCCTTAGGTTAATGTTTTACAAATATTTAGATTATTAATCGATTACATAGATTCTACTGTTTGGTCCTAATTAAAAGTCTGCAGTATGCCACAAGATAAAAGCCAGTTAGGAACTTTTATTGTGGGTCGTACTTTAGTCTTAGCCTTTTAGTATTGTTTTCTCTTAGGGCGCATTTCAGTACTTTCTAAATTGCCTTAGAGAGTTTCAAAAAGACATAACGACTAGAAAACGTTTTGAGGTAAATTTTATTTTTCAGTATATCGCAGACGAAGAATATATGCCTTCATTTAGAAAGGCATCATAAACCTGATGGTATGACCAATAATATAAGAAAACGTTTTTCAAAATGAATCAACTTTTTCATTTATTTTAATGTTTAAAAGAAAGGGGACAATTATTGTATATATCTTTGAGTATTAAAAATACACAACACAGTTACCTGATAGTGAACAAAATTCAACAAATATGAAGAAGAATCAAACAACCGCATATTATTATGTCATGAATCAAAGGTCATAAAGGAAAATATGAAACGAGCAAGCATATAAACTTGCGAAAGAAGTTGCAAAAAACATAGCAACAATACACAGCGACGTACTGTATGTAACATGGCTAAGAAGTCATCTCTCAATACCAATCTGAAATAAACAACAATGATAGCACGGCAACAGGAATATGATACAAAAATTAAAGAAGAAGTTCAATATATTTTAACTTTATAATATCAATAGACTTCTAACTACTGCGAGAATAAACTGTGTTCTATCAGGCCATGGTCTTTTCCCTATTTACTTTTCATCAACGCAACGCAACCGGTATAGTGATTAGCGTCGCTGACTGCCGTGCCAAGGGCCTGAGTTCGAATCTTGGAGAAGGAATGGATGTTTGTAGTTGTATAACGTCCGTGCGGCATGGGGGGCACTCTAAATATTCGGCGATCAGAAAGTTCTCTCAAGAGGTTGTGATAGGAGAAGAAGGGATGGGAGAGCGTCGAACCCGTCCCCCGGGATGCTCTCCATCAAAACTTGGGGCAAAACGGAGCTAAATCGCAATGTCACCTGTAAGATCTCAAGGCTTTTGCCAACGCCAGGCGTATCTTGTGCTCCTTTCGTAGCTTGGGCTGACTATAGGACAGACAAGTGAGAATTAGTCATCAAGAAGAACAACCTTTCATGAACAGATACGTGTATCTGCGGCAGAGTAGGACTCAGTTTGCATTATCCATTCAAATATCTATTAACAAAAGGTTTTCAGATTCCCCATTCATTACAAATAATTCCAAAATACTTAGTTTTTTTATGAAAAGTAAAGAACACAGAAGAAATATCATCCAAATAATGAATATGGTATTAAATCTTAGCACAGATTTATTTTATCTCTAATGAAGAATTTTTTCATCTGCAAGAAAGCAAAAAATTTCCATTTCTTCACGTTCTTTTCCTTTAGGTCTTTTGCAGGCATCAAACACTCATTAAATTGCTTTTTTTTATTTTACAAGGTCTCTTAAAAAGCTACTTTCTAGGCAAGTACTCATCAAAGCAAGTATTACACCGTGATAAGTATATAAACCTCCTAGATACTGCGAATTCGTTCTCACGAATCTGCTCAAGCATTAATTCTGAAGAAAAATGGAACCTTGTAAAAAATGTCTTCAAAACAGAAAGCTGCAATCAAAGTGCAGTATCAGTTGACCTCATGGTAAAGCATCGTACCTTCGGCTGCTATCAAATATCAGCAACTATCACTTACAATTTATCCTCCTACCGCTGGGGATATGGCTACCACAGCTCGAACACCACTGCCCTGCTCGAATTCCTCTTGAGAAATTCACCTTTTGTAGTTGTTTACCATCTATGATGTGCTAGTATGTGTATTTTTAGACAATGATGCGCTACCATGTTAATTCTGAACTTCAATATGCACTACCGGAAAACGTGGTTTTGCGAATGAGTTTCAACTTTGTACCTGACACTTTGATCTGTAATTCTAGAGACAGGTTTTCTGAGAAATATATTTAAGATAAACAAAACAAAAAGTATTTAAATTGAAAATAAAATACTAAGAAATACTAAGAAATAAATAAATTTCGAAATTTATGATTTTTGTGACAGGTTTCTCGATAAACTTTTCTACTATACGTATGTTATGTTTTTCTACAAGGAGGCAAATTCAGCAAATCAACAGCAGCAGTAAATGGAATACTAAGAATGCTTACCCTATTAAAATTATTAATAATGTTTACAATATAAAGGTATACAGAACATATTCTAAAGAAATCCGTAAGTTATCAGGACTGAGTATTCTGTGTGTGTTTTTTGAGAACATTGTGAAATATTTACCAGGGTGTTTCTTCTCAAGTTTTCAGTCCTGAACTGGAACAGTGAGCTGATGAATTGTAAGCTTTGTTCTGATGTAACTGCTGGCCTGGATAATAACTGCACGTGAAGGGGTTTGAAATCCTCTTTTATTCAATCACTATTATTTACAAACTTCCCAACTCGGGAGCGATACAGAAAGTAAAAAACCGCACTTGGGTCGAACTTAACAATCAAATAAATTTAAAACTAAACCTAAAATAGAACTTAAATCGAAGGTTGCTTCGCAGAGCAATTCGCGGAAGTTGGCCTCTCCCTAAAAGGGTGCGTAGCAAGATATACTAATACTAACGCACTTCAAATGGTTTTACAATGCAATCACGTAGTAAGCACTATGGCTTAAAAATATAAACTGCTAGCTGGTCAGACGAACGTTGAGCCGAGTGGCCGTGATTTGAAACTAAAGCTCTCTCACACTGAGAGGTTTCTACCTCTGGCTTAAATAGTACTTGGCCGTACTTCGAAATTAGCATAAGCTGAAACCGCGCGCTTCTTCTGACGGGAAGTTGAAGCAGAGAGGAGATAGACAGATTTAAATTAAAATAAAACTTGGTTAGTTTAAATAAAACCTTACAAAGTGTTCTGGCAAAAATGTGAAACGAAACATATAAGTTACAAATTTAAATTTAGTGACATTTTCTCGAAACGTCCTCCCACCGTAAAATGATCACTTTTAAATTGTTCAGTATTTCTGGAAATATACATAAATGACAATATTGAAAAACTTTGATAGTCACCATATTCATTAAAATGATTATAAAGATGATCAAAACCGTCTCAAATCGGAGTTTATCGTCTTAGGAACTATTCAGTATATATGCTAAAGATAAAAATTCGATATAAAAATTTTAATCCGAAGATACATAAAAATTATTTTAAATGAAATTGCTTAAGCATATTAGCAGAACTTACTTCAACAATTTTATAAAATAAGTCTAAACTATAAATATGCAAATGAACTATAATGAAATGTTTTGTTAAGCATACAAGTCAAGGGTCTCCCTCCTTGGTTAATTTATCACGAGGCGCCTTTGAATGACTGCCTTAGGTAATTAACAAATATTTAAACAGATTCCTTTGATCGACGTGAGCCAGAAGCTAGGTAAATAAGGTTGCTGAACGACGCATTTGTATACAAGACGCTTCTCATTTAACGATGTTTCCCATTTAATGAAGTTAGCTCCTTCGAGTTGAAAGGTTTCCTATTTGTAGTGGTATACAAATCTTTACATCTATCAAAGGATTTGCAGAACTTATTTCTTCCTCGAGCCGAATTCCTCATGTAATCTTTCGATTTCAAATGAATTTACAGATTAAGAACAAAGATTAGAGTGGGTTTATTTGGCAAACTTTAATGTTGATGTGATCTTCATCAGAATTTGCGAGAATTAGTACAAACCATCTGAGAGAATGATGTTTGAATAAGCTATTTGTAATTACTAAGACATCCTGTTAGATCTAATCGTTAGCATTATTTTAGATCACGGAATTTCTACCTAGACTCCTATTAGTTTTGTAAATATCGTGAAATCTATTTATTCTCAAAGTTGTAGCATGGTAGAATACTTTCTCAAATATAATTAGTGAGATGCAGATAAAAATTTAGTTCGATCTGTGGACAGTTTTGGTTAGTTCGACCAAAAAGCATTTTTATTAGATTGCTAATATTAACTTCTCTCTAACAATGATTATCGATTTGTAAGAGTTAACGCAAATTATTAATATATCCACACAACTTGGGATGCGATGTTTTGTTAACTAGAATTTCATCTTCAATTTGATATTTTGCAGTATAAAATTGCATCATAAAACTTAGGTATGCGTGATAAAAACTAAATAAATATTATTATTTTTAATTTTTTAACCCCAAATCTATGGAAACATTGCCTTAAAACTAACAGACGTACAAAATCTAAATCCTAAAAAACAACTGGTCACATTATTATTTTGGAAATTTAATAATGATTATAAGGCCTTTATGCTGTAAGAGACATTTGCTTATCATTATAGCATAATTATTTTAGAAACTACAGCTGTAAAACAAGTCCACAAAAGTTTTAATAATAATATCTAAATTAAACATTTATAAGTAACTTACAAATGTAATTAATGTCTT
>KK116220.1:242087-270529 GCA_000611955.2 Stegodyphus mimosarum
AGAATTTCTGTAGATCTTTGATAAATTCAGTATATATATTTTTGATCAAGAGAGAGGAAATGGTATTTTGCATTAATCAGTTTCCTTTTTTCATCATACTGAAGTTCAGTGGGTAATAATTTTCAAAATATTTCTCCAAAAAATATCTTATTGCTTCAGTTTAGTTTTACATGATAATTGCATGTATTTTATTATGAAAACTGTAAGGTTTTAGGTAAACTAACAAAGTTTTATTTTAATTTAAATCTTTCTATCCCTTCTCATTTTCAACTTCCCGTTAGAAGAAGCGCGCGTTTTCAGCTTTATGCTAATTTGAAGTGGAGCCAAGTTCTATTTAAACGAAAGGTAGAAACCTCTCAGTGTGAGAGAGCTTTTAGTCTCAGACCACGATCATTCTATTCGACGTTCTCCTGACTAGCTAGCAGTTAAATTCTAAGCCATAGCGCTTTACGTGATTGCTTATTGAAATAAATCCAAGTGCGTCAGTATTAGTAAATCTTGCTACGCACCATTTAGTTACAAGCCAACCTCGCGTTATAAGCTCTGTGAGCGACAACTATTTAATTTCTATTTAGCTTTAATTTAAATTTATTTGATTGTTCATTTTAGACCGAAGTGTGGTCTTTTTCTTTCTGTATCCCTCCCGAGTTGGGAAGTGGTTTTTAAATAATAGTGATTAAATAAAAGAGGATTTCAAATCCCTTCCAAGTGCAGTTATTCTACCACTGAATCACAGCCTTCTACCACAGAACATAGCTGCATTCAGCTCCCTGTTCCAGATCAGGACTTAAGGAGTTCACAAAGATGTTTTCAAAGAATGTGCACCGAACACTCAGTCCTGACAAAACATCTTTTAATACAACATACCTAAAGGTTCCAAATTTTTTTTTGTTCAATCATAATATGCTTTTATAAATTTATGGGTAGAAATTATTTTAAGAAGTGTAAAATCCATAGACAAAAGAGAAACTCAAAATAAAAATATTTAAAAGTTCGTTAAGTCATCTAATATGCGGCATTTTAAGACTCGGTATGCATATAAAAATTAAAAAGCAAAAATACAGTAAAATTTTCTGATAGAGGATGTCGCATATTATATCTACAAACTTCAAATAATGACAGGAAGACCGTGATTACTTGTGGCAGTTTTAAGCTGTTGGGAAATAATAAAATACATATAGGCATCAAATACATGAAATGATATGGAAAATACAGATATATTTGAGCCAGGAAAGTAATGTGTTCTAAATGTCCTCCGCTTGCTTTTGTACAATAATTCAGATAACACGGAAGGCTTTTAGGAGATGTCTTATAACATAGCATGAACACTGTGCAAAAGCAAAATTGGGACAGTTCTATATCTCCCGCTCTACTGGGACGATTGACAAACTTTATCTTGGGTTTTTCATGTCTGAAAAGTGCGACTTAGGATAGGTATTAGATTTATGTATAGCATTGTTTTAATATAGGAATTTTGACACAAAATCGGAATTTTTCTGAAATGCCATGCCCATTTCTTTGTATATTTCGATTCTACGACTCACATTACGCCAAACTGCCAAGTTTTGTAAAAATCTCACGAGTAGTTTTAAAAAATTAGCTCTCAAAATTTGAACTCCTCAGCGTTAATTGAATTTGATATTTTTTATTATTAATCGCTCTTTTTTTATTAGACTTGCTTGATTCTTCCTTTCATATTTCAAACTTTAGGTTCATTCCAAATAAAATTCGCCCTTTTTTATGATTTATTTTTAAAATTTGTATTTTATAATAATTTTTATATATTTTTCGAAAAACATTTTGAATTATACCCTTTACAATTTTTGCCATTATCTTAAAGTAGATGTATTTCGACACGTAGCTGCAAAAAAATTAGAGATTTTTATTCAAAATTTCCTAAGATATGCATGAATTTACATTTTGGCGCGTCTTGAAATTTGGAGTATTTATTACAAGCGATAACAATGGAAGAGTGGTTTAAGCACTTTTTAAAAATTACTTGAAAACATGAACGATCAACTTTTTTCCCTCTCGTGGACAATGGAAAAAAGGAAAGGAAAATAGGTTGTTATAAATTAAGAAGTTCGCCAAGTGAATTATTCTTGCGCAAACTGAAAAAAAAATGCGCCAAGATAAATTTTTAAATTTCTCACCAAAAATTACAAAATTTAATATCTAGTCATAATTTGAGTCGTAGAATCGAAATACGGAAAACATTGGTATGTTATTTCAGAAAAAGTGAGATTTTTGTGACAAAATACCTATGTTAGAACACTGCTATATATAAATCTAATATATATTCTTAGTCGTGCTTTGAAGACACAAAAAACGCAATTTGAATTTCCTCAATCGGCCCATTAGAACGGAAGATACAGAACTCTCCACCCTCCCCCTTTTTTTTTGCTCAGTATACTTCATGGCTGATGCCAATCTTCATTTTGCTAGTAATCCGCAACGACATATAGCCCTTCATTTTCAAGTAATACCATATCAAGTAGTCCGGAGTCGTCAAGTAAGGGAAAAGGGATAGTCAAAGCTATAAAACAGACAATTTCGGAATATCTATTGAAGTAGATCTCTTGTTATGCTTGACATTCGCGTTATCGTGTTAGAAGCAAATGGTATCTATTAACTTCTTTGCCTACAATCTAACAACCTTTATTTTTTCCGCTGAAATACCACATTAATAGCTGTGGCACAGAGTATGTGATTAAAGGCTTCTGTACCGCTTTTAGAAAATGTACTGGCTAAGAGTTCATATATTAATTGCCTGACATCTAGTAGTCCACGAATGTAGGCATGCACGACTTGTTTATGTGCATTTTGATAAAAAAGACACCTCAGATTTCTAGATACGATATAAAAACCCTGCCTAAAAGGAAAATATAATAACTATCATTAGTTTCAGCAGTTCCAACGAATTCAGTGATTATTTGTTGCATAATAAATATTATTCTAAATGCGAAAGGAAAACGAACTCTGAATCCATTATAACCGGGCAGTTAGTTACCTTAATTCATGCGAAGTTCTGAATAAGTTGTTGTAATATGACACGCACATCATACAACATATTTGAGCTGATAATAATTAAAATCCTACTGATATTATCAAAAGAAGCAAACATCGTTGTAGTGTAGTTAACCGTTACAGTACTGGCGCAGTAATGTGGAAAAAGAAAAGATAAACGACAAGTGTTGTTTATGTTGCCAGATAATTTATCTGAGTTAGTACAGACAAAAAAGTAAAAGAAGTCAAATAAAACTTTGAAAAAAAAGACAGTTGCACGATATTATAAACATGTTTTGGGAATTCTTTTTAAAACTGGATGACTTTTTTTTATTTTAATGCAAGAAAACGGAGGGTCTTTTATACACAATTATATTATCATAATAATTTTAAATTCACTTTTATAAATAATTACTACATTTAATATACATGAATTGGAATTATTCTTATTTCCCTTCTTTCTTTCCATAATCAAACTACATAATCCACATAACACTTACAAATTTTAATTACATTATCTTTAACAATTACTGGTTCCTCCCCAGAACTTCCACTTTTAGTATAAGGCTACACGAAAATTTGAGATTAACATTATTGAAGGATAACATTTAACACTTGTAGAGCCATTAATATTGTTTAGAAGCAGGAAATGTGTTAAAATGTGCAATGTCCTCATCAAAACTCAAACCTGGACCTCTAGAATACGCGCCGAGTGTGCTACCATCACACCATGAAAGCATGCTGGGACGAAGAAGAAATTACTTTATACATTTATAAGGTGTTTTTAAAATATCAAATTAACAAAAATGAGTTATATGAATGAAGACTTTGGGTCATAACAGTTAAGAGGAATGGACTTAAAATTACGTTTTTACGAAGTATCCATAAAGTAAATGGAAAATACCTGGAAAGGAATGTAGAGAGGATATTTGCAAAAAGAACTCAAATGTGTCATTATATAAATAAAAAATGTGCCTTGATGTTGCTAGAATGAGGATATTTTTAATCAATTTCACCTGAATTCCTTGAGTATACCGATTTGTTTTATTACTTTTAGGAATTTATTTAATGCGTCATAGCAAGTATTGCATAGTAGTATTCATGTTTAATAAATATCAAATAGTTTTGCAAGGGTTCTTAAAGGTGATTGCAACTTAACATGTTAAACAAAGATTTCATGCTTTTGTGTTAAAAAGAGTAGAAATATTTAAAATTTATAGGGTATTGCAGGAGATATCTAGGAACAATAACTACTCGAAAACAAGATAGTTTCTTGCCTGGAATTGAGTACAAGGGTACTTATATGCTGTAGAGTCATTAGGATTTTTTTTGAAGCAGGAGTTAAGAAGAATGAGCAATGTCCTCGCCGAGATTTGAATCTCGGACCTCTCGAATACGCGCCAAGTGTGCTAACTGTTCCACCACGAAGGCATGTCGAGAGGAGGAAAAAAATACCTTATATGCTCTACCCTTTAAAGAGAGACTGGGGATTAGGAGACCCAGTCGCCAAATCATCGTAATGAAAAATCATCATCCACCACGTTTTTTATTTCGGGCCCAACTGTAGAGTTATTAACATTTTTTTTTAAGCAGGAGTTATGAAAAATGAGGAATGCCCTTCGATGGGACTCGAACCTCGGACTTCTCAAATACGCGACGAAAGTGCTAACTGTTGCACCAAGAAGGTATGTCGAAAAGAGGGAGAAAATACCTTATAATGCTAACCACTGTCTGGACGAATACGAAGAAGAAACGTCTTGACCCTGAAATTCATTAATTAATAACGAAGTTCATTTAACTTTAACATGGAATATGCTCTTAGGCATGATGGTTTGAATTTATGTTTACAAAATGGTAGGGGAAAAGACACCCATATAGTTAGATTATTTTATCTACTATAAACCCGAAAGAAGTCCCATTATTTTCTGTTTGATTACTAAGGGTTACTTATTTCCTGTAAATTTAAATATTGACGAATGTAAGATCAAATTTGCTTCTTAGTAAGTCACACAGGACAACTACTGAATGAGTAAAAAATCAGTGTAAAGAACATTGGACTGTATTAAACAGCTTTTCGCTTCAATTACTTAAGACAGTAAAATATTTCATAATTAAAAAGGAAAACCCACAATAAAATTCTAAATTCTGTGGATGTGCTTTATGTAACAAGAACGAATACTTCATTTTATTTTAAAGACAAAATTTTAATTAAGATATTTTAAACTGATAGTAACTACGTTTTGCATAGTATTGTTAATTTTCTACATTATTTTATTTTATTTATATTCTAGGATGGCGATCCATTCTCTTTTCTGTGGACCATCAAGCGTGATCCTCCATCTTACCTTTTTGGAACAATTCATGTGCCCTACACTAAAGTTTGGGAATACATTCCAGACAATGCCAAACAAGCATTTGCGTCATCCTCTCATGTCTACTTTGAACTGGATCTTGTCAATCCCACAACAGTATCGGCTCTCTCAACATGCCAAATGTTGCCCCAGGGAAAGAATCTTTCCGATGTTCTTCCTGGAGATCTCTATAGTCGGTTGAAAAAGCATTTAGAGTACGTGAGGGGAATGATGCCGCACTGGATGACTGCTGATCAGAGAGGGAGGGGATTGTATGCTGACTACCTCTTCAATGCAATTGCTGGCAACTGGGAACGCAAAAGACCAGTCTGGGTGATGTTGATGGTAAATTCCTTGACTGAGAGCGACGTTCGTTCCAGAGGTGTACCGGTTCTGGATTTGTATCTAGCGCAGGAAGCGGAACGGCTGCACAAGCAAACAGCTGCTGTAGAGAAAGTGGAAGAACAATGCTTGCCCTTGAATGGACTTAATTTTTCCCAGGTGAGCTGAATAACTTACATTACTGTTCACAAATTTATCTGTAAATTGTTACAATCCAACTTAAAGGTATAAAAGGGGTAAATCGTGAGTAACAACTTCATACTTAGGTATTGCTCTTCATCACTATCATATCTACTTCATACTGAGGCAAAGTATGTGATATGGCTCAGTAATCAATGAATATTAAAGACAAGGTATCATTCTTCCCTTTTTTTAGCTTTATGGATTTGAAAATATTACATTTTCTAATATATAGGAAATTACTCAAGAGGATATGAAGACGAAAATAAAAAGCAAGTGTGATGAAATGCCAGCTTTTTGCGAAACTTTTGATACCATGTTTTAAAACTTCGAGTAATGAAGTTGCTAAATATCTATCAAACCACCATGTTGTTTTTGTGTTATGAAACGTATAAACGTTCTACCAAAAAGCATAAAATGCTAAATAAGCTATGCATGTATAGAGGTAGGTAGTAAGATCGATAGACAAATTTAAGTTGTGCTTAAAAGCTTAAAGAAATTATATAGTAATGCAAATTTCTCATAACAAGAAACCACTGACAATTCACAAAAATATGCAAGCATAAGATAATAAATAATACGAATAAAATCTCAGCATTTGAATACAAAAGTAAAATACGTGACTTATAAGAATGTATTAGAAAGAATCTGACGCGTAATCGTAAAAGCAAAGTTAGCTACAACACAGCAATAAACCAAAAAATTAACTTTTTTTAGATTATATCCACTTTAATTTTATTAGTCGAGTACTCTGTTCATGTATTGCTGAATTATTCTATGTAATTTTTCAGTTTTCGTCATGCATCTGGTCAGTTTTTCATAAAAGTAGTGTAGCATTAAAACTGACATTTTTTTTCTCTTTAAAATTTAAATTTTTGTACTGATTATTCGGAAGCTGCGTAGGGCGTAGGAGAAAAATGTCATTACATATTGATTATTAAATCTGACTACTTATCTTATTAAAAGATTTTTAAAAATTCTGCAAAATGTTTGTGGATTGGCGAATTCAGAAACTCAGCTAATGCAATTACAAATATGCCGCCCATTGATGAGACATATTTATAATATCATTGCCAACTAATTAGGCTTATTTTCATTACTTCTGTCTTTGGATATAAATCAGAGCATGTTTGTGGATCATTTTGGTGTTATATCTATGTATATCTCTCTCTCTCTCTATATATATATATGTGTGTGTGTGTGTGTGCGTGTATGATAAAATATGTAAATTAAAATTATAATTTAAATTAGAAGTAGCCCCTTTTTTCTTCCCTTTTAATTTGGGTATTTCCCCTCTCTATTCTAAAAATAGAAATACTATTTCTGGACTGAGTTAACTCTAGATAAATCCACATCAGATGACGTAGCTAATTCAGAAAATATGAAAACATAAAATAAGGAACTTAATTGGAACCTATTGACAATAGACCTCCAAATTCAAAAAATTTAATTAAAACATATGCTAGCTGCAAAAGATTTGCTTTACATCATTTTGCATCACTCTGCCGCATGTTAGGTCACTGTTCCCCTGCAATTTCTCTGCACTGCGACATCTTTATCTCAATCGCTGCTCAAGATTAACACAAAGACTTTCCGGCTATAAATAACGACCGAAGTTATTACGCATGGCTTTTTCTCGTCTGCTGCTGCTTGAGCAAAGCGCTTCGCTTCGTCTTCATTCTTCACTGTCTAAAATGTCAATTCCATATATGGAAATTGTCGGATGTATTTAACACCCCTAGTAATGTTTCACTTTTAAGGAAAGATGTATTTCTGAATATTTTTTCCTGTGAAAAATAAAAAGGATGTTTTAACCATCAAACTAGCTGTGATTTTCGGACCAGTCATTATCTAAGCAATAGTCTTTTCTGCCATGACTCAAGCGTGAATTAGTGTTCATCTTTTCCAAACACTACAACATCATATAAGAAAATTAATAGGATAAAATAATCATATTTACAATTTAATTAGTTAAAGTAATTATTAATTTTGATCATATTAAAATAATAAGATAAATAATTAATAATGCAAAATTAATAAAAATAAAAAAGTTCTTAGAATTTTCTTCCTTCACACATATATAGATATTCATAACATATCTTGATCTGGTGTTTCTTTTAAAATGTATAAGAAATACTCAGTATTATATTTAATATTGTAGTAAAATGATTCTTTGATAATGAGAACAGAAAAAATGTGGAAATTGCCACACTATCGATGAAATGTTTCACTTATCTAAATATGTGTTAATACTGAAATTAAAACTTCTTCAGGCTTTCATTAAAGTTACGATTTAATGTCTAGCCATAAGTGGTTTTAAATCTCCATCCAGTAATCCTACCAGCGTTTTAAATTGCGCCATGTAAGATGAAGATTTTTAACTTACATTTTCCTGCGAAGAACATGAAAATGTCTCAAGAGATAGCTTTCTTCTAAATTTTAAGATACTTTGCAATTAGATTACTTAAATTATTTCAAACTTTCTCTGTATATTGGCGTTTTACCGGCGTAAAAGTAATCCGCAAATAAAATTTTACTTTTATAGTATTCGCAAGGTGGTACATTCGTAAAATAACCTATCGAAAACACTTTAATTTCAGCAATGCTTCTAAAACGTAAAAAAACTACGTATCAACACACATAATTTCAGTTTCGAAACTGCATTTTCACCTTCTCTTTCAGGGTTAAAAATTTTCATTTAATATGCTTGATATTGAGGAAAACTCGCTTGTAATTTCTACACAAGATCTAAGTTTATACAGCTCTCTCTCTCTCTCTTTTAGCTTCGTGAAAGGAGGTAAAAATGGTATAGAGCATGATATTAAAAAATTGAAATTAGCATCTCCTGAAAAAGGAAACAAATGTAGATGTTAGCCTTTGTTGCAAAACAATCGATATACTAATTTTTAAGTACAAATAATTTTTGTTTGGTTCTTCAAGAAACCGTAGACTTGTTCCCCGATCAGCCATTAGAAAAAAAAAACTGTAAAAATAATTTAGTAACGCAAAACAGAATAGAACAGTGTTCAGCGAAAATAACATATCATTGACTCTAGGATACAAAATCTGTGATAATTATAGTTTTATGATTATTTTATTTCGAATGAAGCAGGTTTATACAATAATATACGAATACATTGTCATAGAAGCTAATCGTTTTTAATAATATAATAATATTTATTATTGACTTAATTTTTTGCTTTTAAGTGCACGTGAATTAACGGATTAAAATTAGATTTTTAGTGCATAAAAGCAAGAACTTTCGTAGGCGAAAACGAAAACTTGTTATTTGGTAATGCTAACACTGCTTTCGTTTTCGAAACTGCTACGAAGTATTTGACTATAAGTTCCATATTAATACACTCTCATTAGTAATTGTATTATATATCATCTGTTTACAATGAACTTAAAACAGTTTTTTTAAACTCACTTAAGCCATAGATTGAAACTGTATTTTAGGTGCATAAAATTAGCAAGCATTTTTGTTGATTTTGTTGTAAAATATGGAAATTGTACGTTATTTATGTACGCTAATTTTGATTTCATTTCGGGTAATTTTCATTCAAACTCATTTTCAGCTTCGAAACTACTATGAAAAATTTAACGATCGGTGTCAACTGTACCGCATCTCGAATACATTTAAACGAATTTTGCGTGACATCGGTAAGTGCGGGCAGAATAAAGGCTCTTTTTTCCAAAACGGATTATAAAATGGATTCAGAAGAGATTTTTTTCGTGACATCTGTACATACGTACACTGCGTAAAACAAATTTCACAGTTCTATGTCTCCCGTTCTACTGGGATGATTGACAAAATTCGAATTGCGTTTTTCATGTCTCGAAAGCTCAACTTAAGATATATATTAGATTTATATATAGCATTGTTCTAACATAGGTATTTTCACATAAAATAGGACTTTTCCAGAAATGACATGCAACTTTTTCCCATATTTCGATTCTACTACTCAAATTATGCTTAAGTATTAAATTTTGTCAAATTTGGTGCAAAATTCACGGCGAGATTAAAAAATTTATCTTGGCGCATTTTTTCCACTTTGTATTTTCCAAGAATATTTCACTTGGCGAACTTCTTAGCATACGGCAACCTATTTTCGTTTCCTTTTTTATACTGTGCAAGAGCGGAAAAAAAAGTTACATCATTCCTACTTTCAAATAATTTTTATAAAGTGCCTAAAACACATTTCGTGGTGTTATCGCTTTCAACGAATATGTCCAATTTGAAAACGCGCCAATATATAAATTCATGTATATCTTCGGAAATTTTGAATAAAAAAACTCTAATGTTTTGCAGGTATGCTTAGAAAAACATTTGCTTTGAGACGACGGTAAAACTTTTATAGATTATGATTCAAAACCTTTTTCGAAAAATTTATAAAAATTATTTAAAAGTAGAAATTTTAAAAATAAACCGTAAAAAAGGGCGGATTTTATTTTTAATGAACTCAAATTCGAAATATGTAAGGAAGAATCAAATAAGTTTACTAAAGAAAGAGCGATTATAATATAAACCTAATTTAATTAACATTGATTAGCTAAAATTTTAAGAGCTAAGTTTTTAAAAACTACCCGTGCGATGTTTACAAAACTTGGCAGCTTGGCATGATTTGAGCCGCAGAATCGAAATATGGAAAACCTTGGCATGTCATTTCAGAAAAAGTCTGATTTTGTATCAAAATACCCTTATCAGAACAATGCTATATATAAATGTAATATATCGTGTAAACAATGCTATATATAAATGTAATATATGTATAATATATAAGTCACACTTTCAAGACATGAAAAACTCAAGTTGAATTTCGTCAATCGGTCCAGTAGAACGGAAGATATAGAACTCCCCCTTTTTTGTACAGTGTATCTATGTATGTATTTCGCATAACTCATAAACAATTAACCGTAGAATGTTGTAATTTTGTATATGGAACTGTTATAATTTCGAGTTGGTCACCTCCCGTTTTCGTTGCAATCGGATATACCAAGCCGATTGCAAAGAAATAATACATGTATATATATATATATATTCACATCGCTTCTCTTTAAGGTCTGTTTGTTTATTCTTATATATTGGTAAACTATGTATTTTTTGCTTTAGAAGTAATTGAATTTTGCTACTCTTTTTTCCTGTTAAAGGTTTTACCCCTTTAGTTTATTTGCATGCAATAGTTCTAGAATTATCAACAATTTAAAAGTTTAAGTCGGCCTATGCATTTATCGAAGCCGCCATTTGTTTACATTTGCAGCTCTTAATAGAATAGTGAATTATGTCAGTTGGTGCACTAACTTCAGTGCGTTTTCGCACAGTGGGACCGAATGTTAACTTTTAATTTTGTGCACGAAAAAATTTGGTCTTCCCGCTCACTGACCGAATAGATTGTTTTTCGCATAAATTCGAAGTCTAATTGTAAATATTCTTTTTTAAACTATACTTAGCTTGAACTGTATTTTATTTTAGATTTTTCTGTATTTTACAATTTATAATGAAATTGTTTTTATATATTTTTGCCTTTTCACGAAGTCATATCTGAATGGATTGAATAAGAAATATATTTCTAATGGAACTCGAAAAAATAAGTTTAAATAAAGTGCTGCAAAAAATTTAATTTAACGGGTCCTATTTTTATTTTAATAGATCGTACAAGGGAATCATATGGTGTTTACATTAGATGTCTTAATAACTGTATCCCTGGAGAATTATTTAAAAAGCTGCCGATTAAACTGTGTTAAATAGAACCCGTTTTTGAAAAACTGTAAAAATAAACAGACTTTTTTTCTAAATTATGTTACATCAAAATTGTATTTAAAAAAAATCTTTTAAAAATAGGCATAAGTGTACTTCACTTTTAAGTATTTCAGCAGGTACTGGATGAAATTTGGAAAAAATAAAATTTTTTAAAGAACTAGATTCTGCGTTTTAACCGAGACACCCAACTTTCCACTGAAAATCTGAAAAGTGATGAGAATTCCGTGAAAAGAGGAATGAAATAAACAACAACCGTTTAGGAGCTATCTCTTCCAAAAGTATAATAACCATTACTCCGCTATTACGACACGTCTGAAACTTTAAAATGAAAAGAATAAAACACAATAGCAGGATGCGAAAAAGAACATTATACACGCGCTATAAATTTTTTTTTCTCCAATCCTGGGCTAGGCTAGCGACGATATTTCATTGTTGTTTCTTTTATTACAAGACCGATAGAGTATAAAATGGGGAGGAGTGAGGTGAATTCCGTTCGTAGATTCCTGTCGGCAACAATAGCTGTTCTTTTCTGGCACCAGAATTGCCCTGCCCGGAAGCTGCATGGCGATAGCCTTTCGCAGAGTGTCTTCGCACAGTTGCCACATTTGGCGAACACGCGTCCAGGGATACAGCTGTCATATACATCTGATATATGTACTGGAGTGTACATGAATTTTCGCCAAAGATTAGAGAACTAAAACGTTTTGTAAGAAAAGCTTTTCAATCAAATTTCACAAAGGAATAGGCATTTTAAACTTAACAGAATAAGCAAATAGCAAAAAATTGGGAATTGTAAACGTAATAAACAAATAGCAAAGAAATAAGGAATTTTAAACTAAGCAGAATGTATTGAAACTGGATCTAAAAACTGTTTCTGGCTTTTTTTTTTCCAAAATAAAAAATGGAGTGTTTTGAAAGTCTAAAGAAATACCTATAGTCTATCTGTTTTCTTTCGGTTTGACCCAGTGGGAAAACGATATAAAACATAGGTAATACCTCTACAGTTATTCTCGGCAATACTGTATATATATCTGAATCTCTTTTAATGTTAGGATCTCCAGTTACCTTCTGAAAACATACGGAATATATTAATACTGTAGATCTTTAACTATCCATTCTACATTATCTAGAACTCTAAATCATCCGGGTAGATTATTCATCTCGAGGTTATTTAAAATAAAACTTGCTGAGAGAGAAGAAAAACACGCCGATTGAAACATAAAATTAGTTTACAACACCTTTGATTTTAGCGTAGATTTAAGTCAAGATCTCAATCTATTTCGAGGGCATACAGGTGCAGGTCTCTCTTCATCAAGAGCAAAGAAATCTGCAAGACTATAAAGCAATGGGTTTAACGGTCGTATTTATACTCTCGTTTTGGTTTACTGTTGAGTACACTAAATACGACCGTTACGTCCGCTGCTTTCCAGTCTTGCAGATTCTTTGCTCCTGGTGACGAGGGACCTGTACATGTTTGCACTCGAAATGGATTGAGATTTTGACTTAAATTTAAGCTAATCTCAAGGTTGTTGTGTTACTAATTTTATAAAACTTGCTGTTCGTTTTTTTTTAATTTTTCATCATTATTATTTTTAAGTAAAATAATTATATAAAATAGTATAGTAATTTATATGTTTTATATAACACATTTACTTACTTACAGGACAAAAATATATTATCGAAAAAGTAGGAACTTATCGTACATATTCCTGTCATTTAGCTCAATAACACACCGTCGTATGTTAGTAATATATAAGACACACTGTTTGCGAAATTTAATATTTTCAGTAAGGTGTCATTATACATAAATTGACAAATAGGGTTTATATTAGCGCTTATCGTTGGGCCGCTGAAGTCCTGATGTCAAACTGTCCCATCTTGAACATTAAAGATGATAACAAGGCTTCGACTAATTCTCTTGCACTTTTTGATCGAGATTAAACCAAAGATTTATTACCATTGACCTCTTAAACGGAATATAGATCAGATGGAATCTAAGTCGTATAGGTATTGCTTTAAGTCATATATATAGACTTAGTATAGGCAGTACAGTCATAGATCTCGATGTCTTGTCCAAGTTTCGAACTTAAGGTGTTTCGTATAATAGCTACTTAACTGATAAGAGAAGCTATTATTATAAAAACTAGCAACTATATTTTTTCCATCAATATGAAATTATAAACTTGTTTTTCTCAAAAAATGGCTTTGCAGATTCAGGCTTCTAGTATGGGGTAGATAAATCTCTTAGAATTACCTTTATTGCTGTTGTATAGAGAAATGATGCAGCTACACGGAGAAACTGTTATTCATTATGCGTGTTAAAGTTAATGTACCCCTCCAACAGGGATAAGAGTTAGCGATGCTAACTGGCGTACTGAAGGATCCAGGTTCGAATCCCAGAGAAGGCATGGTGTTTGTAAATGCATAGTGTCTGTGCGGCATGGAGGTAGTCTAAGTGTGCGGCGGGTCGAATGTCCTTTCGAGAGGATGGTGCAAGGAAACGAGAGACCTGTCCCCTCGGGTACTCTGAATTTAAACTGAGGCGGAACTGAGATAAAGTCGGGCTGTCATCTATATGGTGGTCAAGATTCTTGCTAACTACAGCCAATGATTTGACTCCTTGCTACTATGAATGTCGTGGGCTTGTGCTGACTTTTGACCTCAAACAAGTTAGATTGCTTATAAGGTGTTTCTCCCGTCTTCTTCGCATGCCTTCGTGGTGTAGTGGTCAGCACGCTGGGTGCGTATTTCCAGAGGTCCGTCGGTCACGTCCCGACGAAGGCGTTGCTCATTTTTCATTCTTCTGCTTTTCCAAAAAAAATTATAATGTCTGTACATGGTAACAACACTAAGAAATTTAATGTGGAAAATTATTAACGGCAAATTTAAGTTTTAAATATGAATTTGTAGTAAAATATTGAGTAAGAACGTGCTCAATAATCTGCTTTTGAAATTAAATGAAGAAATTATACTAGTGAAGTATATGTGTTTTATATTCATTCCATATCAAAAGAGCAATGAGTAGTACTGAAATGAAAAAAACTGAAATATACTTATAACACCTGTCTGTAGCATAATCTAATCTTAACTAGCTGAAGTATAATTTAGCTAGGATTTCCTTAAAATTCTCGGATGAGGTTTCGTTACTACTTAACTCTACAAGCAAGCAGATACAGAAACATAGCTTAAAATTTATTCTACCTCTTCGCTTGTCAGGGTAAACAACAAATATTACTGTATAAAGTTACCACTCACCTGGAACTGGCTGTGAACGCAAAACTAAACTATACAAATAACTACTAATAGAGGCTCAGCGTTCATGGACAGCTAAGAATAATTCTGAAATCGGAACTTACCAAAGAAGTCTACCTTGCGAATTTATTCTTATGGAAGACGTCTGTTCTTCAAGAGACGAGCTGAATGGCAGACATCCTATGTTCAGCCAGACTCTAACACAATTATGAGATGGTACTGCAACTTTATGTTAAACTACTTATTGCTCAAATCTGAATAAACTCTGGAATGAGCGAGTTTCGTGCCGAAATGGAGCAGTAGCAAAGATGCAAATGAATGTCAACTTTGTAGAAACTAAAACATAATACCATACACATGAAAAAATTTATAATTCTAATTCATCTAAGTTTAGATTTTGTTGTTTAGTTCTAAGCAGGGAAAAATATTTGATTTTTCTCAAAAGTATTATTTTTGACGAGATTTTGCTAGGAAGAGTATAAATAAAACCTAAAACCAGAGGAAGCTTAGGATGGGGTTCTTATTTGAAGCATATAATTCTTACGACGAATTAAATCTATCAAAAATAATATCAATTGCAAATAATAGTTTTTGATTTTATCATAGTGCCTTTGAATTCGATGCCAGAATTTTACAATTTTTGTTGTAATAAATCTATCTTGTCTGATATCAGAACAAGCCCAGGAAATTCATCAGGGCAAGGAGTCAAGATTGCAGCTGTCGTTGGCAAGAGCCTTGGGTACCATACAGGTGACAGTACAACTTTGCTCAGTTCAGCTCAACATCTCCAGAGATTTTCCCTGTGTAAATGAATATAGGAATTTTAGAAAACATTTATTATTTAAGCTGTAAATGTACAAGTATACCTGTAAATGTTCGAGTATCTTTTAGTGTGCCTAGATTGCAAAGACGTTCGGCTAACGTTTGAAACAAATCTTGTAATGTCTTTTTTTGTGTGTCTATTGTAGTCTAGAAAGTGTCATAGTCTAGCTTTATATGTTTTTAAGGAAAATTCCATAATGGCATATAGAAGAATTATACTGTTCATCTAAGCAATTAGTTTAGACTTTCGACTACTGCTAAACTATTTTCTGATTTTATGTGCAATTGAAAGATACTTGAATTTATTTCTCGTCTTTTTGTAAAACTACTAGTAAATCTGCCATAGAATTATATCTTATATTGTAGGTTTTCTCATTTTTTAAATTTTCGTATGGTTCCTTAATGTCAGAAATAAAAAGAAATATTGATTCCATTATAATGCTTTGACAAATTTTTCCATGTTACTTCTTACACTAAAATTTGTTTTTACATTATCAATCATAAAAAAAGAAAATCTGAAAGGTTTCAGATTTTAAATTACGTCCAAAGGGTCGTTTTTTAAACATTTTGTATGTTATTTTTATTTATTGAATATCATGTTCTTCGCATTTAAACTATAAAATTCAGTTAAAGAACAATATCGCAAAATAATTTTAAACTGAGCATATCTTTAGAATTTCCTACACACAGTCTCACGCTATGCAGATAAAAATGTTTTTTTCTGTACGCTGCCATTGCCCGCTTTGAAATCCTTGAGTTTGTTAATCAAAAATTCGTTAACGTTTTACAAAATATGAAATCGTTAATAAAACAAATTTAAAATTTCAAATTTGGGCTTCCAGATGCCTATATTCGCAGCAGGATTACGGCATTCAAAATTCGATGGCTTTAGTAGCCGTTGTTTTATTACAATGCGAGAAACATACATACATTTATGCCCATTCTTCATTATTTTATTTCTTTAAATATACTACAGGGCTGCAATATTTTGTGGCAACAGTTTGAAAAGTGATACAGACTTTTAATGTTTTCGACGCAAAATCGCAAAACGAAAACACTAGTCCTTCAGGGACAAAGCCCCTTTGGACTAATAAAAGTTTTGAAAATTATCGCCAACTCTATCTTAACATCAGCTTCTTTAAGCAAATGTTGTGTTATAAGACTGATTCATTATAGACTTTAGATTGCCTGATTAAGATTAATTTTGATTATTGTCATCAATTACTTAATTAGTCACAATAACCATAAAATTACGGATAGCGGGAGCATAGGTTCATGGATGGTTCACTGATTTTTATTATAACATAATTTCATTTTGTACCGATTATAGTTATAACATTTGCCGAAGAAAGCATCCCGAGTTGAAACTTAAGCTGATCAAGCGACAGTATACGTTAAAATGTTTTCTTATTTTCCAATTTTTTCCCTCACGTTTTTTTAACTTCATGTTATGTTAATAAATTTAAGATCGATATTTTGGACCATGTTACTGTTGTTAGTTATAGCTTCTTCTACCGACTGTACATTTTAAATATTGAGTGTTTTAAATATTGTAATAATAATGAGTAAATTATATATTTACTCATTTACTTAACACACATTTACTTAATTTCTTTTCAGGAAATTATAATCCTCAAGGCACTACCTAAAAGACAAAAGTAAAAAAAATATCAAAGTAATTTTTTTAAATGTTAGACAGCATTCTTTTCCTGATTTCTTTTAGTTGTTCTTGCTGGCAACATTACCGGAAGTTCTTGATGATGACGGAACTAATGGAGTCGAGCTTTTAATGGCGAATAAGGAAAAAAGTCTAAAGTGGCTGAACAAGAGAACACCAGACTGCTGAAATGGCAATTGCTATTTCCATTCCAACTAAAGCAATTTTCCGAAACGTTTCCTAGTTCGATTTGTTAGAGATAATTTTTCATCCTTAGTCTTATCTTTATCTTTGTGACATGAAAGAAAGAAGTTATGAAGTCAATTTTCGCAAGAGCCTGTAAAAAAGGCGTAAAGAACTTGTTCATGTATATATGCAATTTAATATGCTTATAATAGTCTTTTCTTTATTTCTAATGATTAGATTTTGGAATAACTATCTAATGTTAGTTAATCTAGCAAAAAAGATCTGATGTAAACATCAGAGGACTTCCATGTACAGTCTATTAAATCATACCCATTTTTTGTCGCACTTCATTTAAACTTATTTCTCGAATTATTCCAACTTGATTTCTCAAGGCAAGTTGAAAATGGCATAAAAAATTGCAAATTCTGAATGTAAATATACCGGACAATTTTTATGGTACGGAAATCAGACTTCTGTATTTTTACTTTTTCGGTATAAAACTTTCCCAAATATAAGAATCAGAAAACTTCATTAAAAGTTAGATTTTGTTCCTTGCCCAAAATTAATATTTGTTTTTAACTCGACATTGATAAAACATGAATCTTTTCATCACTTTTGCAACTGGAAGTATATGACTAGGGGGAACGACTGCGAAAATAAAATCCCGGAAAAGACTCTTAAGCCAGATAAGGTGTATGGATATGTATGTATAAATACATAGATATAGATCCTTCTGCTACTGCCAATAAAGGTGCACAACTAGACATGTTATTACTAGACATGTTATTGTTACTAGACATGTTAATTTGGACATAGAAATCCCATGTCCAAATTTCAACGTTCTACAGCTAATCGTTGTTGAGTTATGCCAGATATATAAGCATATACATAAGTACAGACAACACAGTTTGAAAATATTTCAAAATCCGTTTTGATCCTCTATTCTGTCTGCACGTGAAGATGTCACGCCCAGAATTGTCAAAATAAATTCGCTCAAAATGTATTTTCCATTTGAAATCTGATAACCGAACTTTTTCGCGATTACAATACTTTGTAAAAGGAATTAAAAATTAGGACATTTTTATTTTTAAATAAAACATTTTGTGATACTATATAGAGAGAGAGAGAGAGAAAGACGAAGTAGACAAAAGTAAGACAAGGTAGGCACAAAGACAAAATTGACAAAAGTAAGACAAATTAGGGAAAAAGTAGACAAAGCAGGCAAAATAGCCAAAAGTAAAAGGCAAATAGGCAAAAAATGAGAAATTTAGAACCATTTCCAGAAGAGCCAGAAGTAAAATTCAATACCAGTAAATTTCAAAATTCCCTATAAATATGTAAAATTAAACCAAATTCAGAAAAATTAAAGAAAAATTAAATACAAAAAAATAAAAAACATTCAAAAACCGCAAAAGTAAATACATAGGAAGAGGAACGCAATCAAATCTGGTATAACGTTATCAAAAGGAGATGCATCAGACTCAACTGAATCCTCTTCCCCTTTGAAAATCACTGCCTTCGTACTATCCAAAATTAGCTGATGAATCATTTTAAATTTTTTATTATAACAGTTCACCCCAAAATTTTAGCTAATTTTGTATAACAGAAACGCAGTGATTTTCAAAAGGGGAAGGAGATTCAGTTGAGTCTGATGTACCTCCTCTTGATAACGTTTTATCAGATTTGATTGCGTTTCTTTTTCTATGTATTTATTTTTGTGGTTTTTGTAATTATTTGAGACTTAAGTCTTTCACTTGATATGGATTTTTTCTGACTTTCGGTTAATTTTGCATATTAATAGGGAATTTTGAAATTTACTGCTATTGAATTTCACTTGTTTTGGGTCTTTGTGGAATTGGTTTTAAATTTCTTACTTTTTGCCTATACTGATTAATTTTCAACAGCATACTGCGCTAAAATCAATTGGGATAATTTTGTTTTTAAATAACAATTGGTTTTTGTAACAGTTGATTTTGATTTATATGTATAAATCAATTTAGAAACAATGTCAGATGTAAATATGTAAACAAAGTTTGGTGATTATTGAAGATTTATGTTTTTTCCAAATCTTGTGATTTTTTCCTTTACGTTTTGGCCAAAGATTTTTTTCTTTAAGTATTTTTTGTTTACTGAAAAAAAAAATAAAAATGAGAGTTTTATAGAAAACGCAACTAATTGCTTAAGGAAAGGTAACATACATATTTAATATTCAGTTTTTTCATTGTACTCATTTATAATTTTGTTCTTGACATATAATTTCTGAATATTATACGAACGGAGTCAAAATAATTCAGATTTTAATACTCATTATCTTATTCAGAATTAGATGAATTTACGGGAGCAGTTTTCCTTCTTTTGTAACTAGAGTTTTACACTTTGAATTACACTTTTCACAGCATTTACTATCGATTCAAATATTTAAAGTACGCAGCATTTTGATAAACTCCTCAGTACTATAAGGCATTTTCTCTCTCCTTTCACCATGCCTTCGTGGTGTATTTAGTATATACTCAAGCCGTATTCGGGAAGCACAAGGTTCGCGTCCCGGCCAGGGAATTGCACAGATTTTCATTGCGCATTTCCTGCTTCAAAAATACCTAATGACTCTACAACTGGGGCTCGAACATAAAGGAGGTGGATCATATTTCTTCACTACCAGGATTTGGAGAATGCGTTCGCTGATCCCCAGTCGTCCTTTAGAAGGGGATGTATATAAGGTACTTTCTGCCTACTTTTCGAATACTTTCGTAACGTAATTTGAGGCATACTGGACGCATATTCGAGGACACTGTACATTTTTCACTCTTCTGCTTCAAAAGGACGTAATGACTCTATCGTACTCACAAATGGGCGATTTTTACTTTCTCAGTTGAAAGGATATTCTTCCTAATTAATTACCTTTTCGATGCTGGGGACATTATAAAGCCCAATGTTATTTAGTTTATGCTATGCGCAGAAATTTTAGTGTTGTTAGTTCGATTTCAAACTGTGCCACTAAGCTAGAGTAACAGCATCAAGTCGGGCGTTTTTCTGAAGACATCCACTGAGTATTGAGTAAATCCTGCTTTTTTTCCATCATTGTTCCTTTCAAATGATTTTAAAGACTTTTACAAACAGTAAATAATGTGTGGGCAGAGTTGACATTTTGAACCTTTATATACATACCTTTAAAAACTGCATTAGGTAACGTGCCAGTACATGCTTATTCGATAAATCACGTGTTTCCACATTTAAGTGCCTGTGTCACTGAATTACTTAAGTCCGGATAAATGCTTCATCATCATATACACACTGTAGCACTTCAAGTTTTCGTAACGCAAAATATTCCTTATAATATTTTGAACAGTTTAGAAGTGTAAATCATATGTATGCTCATTCGATGCAGACTTTTACTTTTATAACTAACTTACTGAGTACTCATAGCTTTAGACTGAATACTGGAACAATAAATTAACTTTCGTTTAAAATTTGAAGACTCGTTCTCCATTGATTCGCTCACAGATAGCATTCTAAGTAAGACGAAACTTCTCAGGATACAAGTTGTAACGCAATTGTTTAGTGCCAAAAGAAATATTTCTGCGCTCTTAAATGATGCATATATTTTCAAAATAAAGTGTAATAACAATTAACTGTGATATCATCTATTCTCATCCCTATAACATAGGACAATCACCAGGTGAGCTCATAGGTATAAATCTATGGAGAATCAAGTGCATGCTATTAGTCAAATCTTTTACTGTAGTTTTTAAACAGATTGTTTTTGTATTTTTCATACATGATATCCCATTCTTTTAAAAGTGTAGTAAATGTAAAAATATAAAGTAGCTTCTCCGCATAATATCTCTCAGAGCATTGGTACTAACATCTAATACAGCCTTTCCTATCTCACCAACGCTCCTCAAATTAGTTTTACAAAACCTCTATTTCTTGGAGTAGGGTACTGTAACTGATATACAGTGTGGATCATGCTATGTTTGCATGAAAGTAAAATGTCCAAATTCCAAACTGCATTGCGTATACTTATAACGAGAAATATTTAAATCATTAAATTAGTGAATGTTTGCATTTTTCACTCCTCTTCATGCTTAAATCTTATTTTTTGATAAATGAAGTTTTCATGTATAAACTTTATTAGGTAAAAAAGGCTTTATTATAGAATGGTTTGATTTGGTTTATTTAATTACGGCAAAGCACACTAAGGTATCTGTCTGAGGTGAGGGAGGACTTAGTGGAGGTCTTTCTAAAGAAACCTGGCTCGTATACATATTACACACGGGTAAAAAACTCGAAAATGTACATGCAGCCATCCCATTCGCCTGGAATCACACCCAGGTTGGAACTACCGGTGTTCAGCGACTTTAGCGCTCAGTCGTTATTGGGCGCTTATTATAGCAAGGAAGGGTGGAAAACTATCTTTCACGACTTTCAGTACCTTCATTTATACTAGTAACAAAAAAAATAATAGAGTCGAAAAGCAATGATAACGCATACATTAATTACTGTCATTTTTGCCAGAAAGCAAAGACGCATTTGTGCTTCTACATATTAAGCAATTTACCGAGCAATCGATCAATCTAAGTTTAAATGCAATGTTATAAATTACCTTTAAGAAATGAAAACTGGACGAATTCTAGTTTTCAATAAAATGCCAAATTTTTATTCTTTAAATTGTAATAAATAGCAAACTATGGTTAGGCATAAGCTTATTGCAACGACTGTATGCAATTTTGCTATGGAAGCAGCAAAATGTGTTCAGCATTCTTTTTTTCACCTTGTAAGCAGTAAACATTGCTAACACCTGTATCAGAGTACATATGTAAATTGTCAGTTGTATTTAAATAAAGGCAATTTGATATTATCACTATTAACATACCTGTGTGAATAATATTACCTTCAGAATTCAACTCTAGATGTGTAAAATACATCTTTCTAGTTAAAATTAATGAGTTTTTGGTATTTTACTTTCATTTTATTTGTGATAGCGTCTATATTTTTGCACGTTTTGCTTTCTGCTTGCAGTTTTTCCTGTATTTCCTTTTGCTACACAAAATTTATAGCTCATCTAAATCCAATAATGGCATAATAATGTCAAGCGTGTAATGATTAAAAAAAGATTTATTTATTGCCATTTAAAAATTATAGCTTGTAAGAAAAGTAGATTTAGCTGAAACACGAAATTAAAATCTCTCTAATCAAGGTTTTAATCACGTTTAATCGTTTGTCGAACAATTAGAAAGTAAAACAATTTTAAATAAAATGATGCAAAATGTTATTAACATAACATACCCGTTACCGATTTTTTCCCTCTCCTTCCTGGTTGATAACATAAACGGCGTTTTTCTACTTCTAAAGTAATGGTATCTTGCTTTTAATGGAGAAGAGAAATAACGTATTTATAAAATGGCTGAAGGAGTAAAATACGCCCACAAGAAGAAACAATTCCCATTTCCATGCTGATAAGGCAATTTTCTAAAATATTTACCTTTATCTCTCATTAGAGTAAATCTATCCTATTTTCCCTAATCACCATTATCATTCAAAAGAAAGCAGTTATTATGAAGTCAGTTTTCAAAATAATGTAAAATAAATTGTTCGAATACATTTCTATGATCAAAAGTTTAAAGACAGGTTTTGCGAATTTGCTCATAATTTATTGCAATTAAGCGGTGAATATATTACTTAATTTAAACGTAATCAAGATTCGTTAAATATCTAATTAACTAGAAGACCCAACGTAATAAGTAAATAATATTTTGAGTGCATATTAGAGATTAATGATTTTCCCCTTCAGTTAAAAGATTCTTTAATTAGGTTTTCATCTTTGTTTTTATTTCAGTTTTGTTGCAATGAATGCCAAAGTCAAGAAAAAGAACCAGATTAAGGAGGGAAATCAAATAAATATTCCTGATTTTTAACGCAAAATATTTCTTAGATTTTGATGTTGATGATCATTGAAATTCCTACCCTATGAAACTACACTAATTTGCTACACTACGATCAAAATTGCTACAATGTGAACGAAGCGTATAACAAGTTTAAAATTTACATAAAGTTGGTAGATACTGAGATATAGAAATGATTATTAATATACGGCAAAAAACTATGAATAAATAAGAAAATGACATCTGAAAGTAGTATAAAAAGGCAAACGTAAGTGCTGAAATTTTGTTGTTAAATTTTTTTTCCTGTTGGAGATAGTACTACAGCCTCATGTAAGAAAAAGAAACTTATACAAAAAGTTTAAGAATTCGATCGCGAGTGAATTGAATCCTTCTGAGATTACGGATTATCGTACTATTAATTTGCTTCTCGAGATTCATTGTTTACCAAAAGAATTTTCTATCAATGAACATAGCGGGACCACACAGAGCGACGTGTGGTACCTTAACGGTGGCTATTATTCATTTTCGGAGACGATACACAGTATTGTTAGGAATCGACAAGAAACGGAGTATATTGTGTAACTACCTAGACTTCTGCCTAGTCTACCTAGACTTTAAATCTGCAACCTCATGAATTGTTAACAAGGTGATGATTTCATTAATTTCCCTCAACACTACAGCTTAGAAATCAGCGTCTACAGTGGTAATGCATCAATAGCATGACGTCGTTTACATTCCTCTTCTACTTATAGCATCATGATGGCTTCGATCATTGTGTAGAAAACGGAGGGGAACGAAAGTAAAAAACATGCATTCTTTTCTGCATGAGTTTACTATTAAGTACACAACACGTTGACCGTCTATGTCCGGTATTTTGAGCAGGCTTTAACATCGTTAAAGATTTAACACCAGTGGCTGCGCCATACCTTTATGGGCCGTCGTTCTATCTTTCAAGATTGTGACATCGCATGTTGCTTATGCTGTTCTCCCTCTTTCAAGCATGCATTAGTGGTAAAACAATAGCACATTCAGCTTGTATTCGACAGGTTCAGGGTCAAGTCTCCGCAAGGGCATTGCTCATTTTCATGTCTCAAGCATTAAAAATCTACAAGTCTCTACAGTGGCTAACTAAAAGGCGGTCGATAGTGATTCTTCATCTTCATCTTGGCGTTTGGGTCTCGTAGACGCCAGTCGCTCTTTAGAAGGGGAAGCATATAAGGTATTTTCTCCCTTCTTTCCGTATGCCTTCTCGGGGTAAAGGTATCACACTCGGGGCGTATTCGAGAGGTCCAGGTTTGACCTACCGAGGGTATTGCTTATGTTTTGTGTTTTCTGCTTCAAAAAGTTTAATGACTCTACACTGTTCTGAGGCTCATCAATTAACAGAGTGTCCTTCATGATATGAAATTTCAAAGGCCTTCAAATTCGAACAGGAAAGGTAGTCGATCTTTAATTAACCAGTCTTTATTAATGAGGTACACAGCATTATTTTAAATTGTTTTTCAACATTTATGTCCATTCAAATATGATATACTGATATATTTTATTTCTGTATATTATGCGAGGGACAATGTTGGGTCAGATTTTATCATACTTCAAGTAGGAATTGGTGTATCAGTGGTTGGTGTATATTTTCTTCCAGCAAGAATATAATGGTTTAATATAAATAAATAAATATAATCATTGTAAAAAAGAGATGAAAGATGAGTTATTACCGTCCAATGAATAATTGGATCATGCATAACTGGAGATAGAAAAGAATCAAAATATCTTCATAATTTACTGCCACTTAAATTATCCTCGATTGTTTAGACTTTTCTATGTTACTAAATTACTGTTAACGTTTCTTTGTAAGAAAATTAGTAATTATTTATTATTAATTGTTCTATATAGTGTAACAACAGATCATCATGATATTATTTCACTCGACGGGATGCTTTTCCTGTGAGCAACTTCCCTCAAAGTTACACGTTCAGTTTTACCCAAATCTTCTAGAATTGAAAAACGTGTTAGGAGTTGTAACAATTCATGAACATGCAAACACTGAATGTAGATAAATCAATATGAACATCCAAAATATGTGTGTCTAACCAACACAGTACTTGAGCAAAGGGTTATATAGTAATTAGAATGATCATTGGTTTTAAATGAAAATTCAGTACGTCAAAATAAAGAATATTAAAATGAGTTGAATTGAAAAGATAACAAACAGAGTAATAAATCTTACCTTTAAGTATGTAGATAAGAATGGCATCTATAATGTATGAGTAGAAAATAAATAATTACTGAGAAATACTGAAACCATTAACATTTTTGTAATGAGAAGAGGTTTGCTTAATTATTTATAAGTAAAATAAAATGAAATATATAAAATCTAAACACTGTTTGTGAAGGTATATTTAAATTAATATTTACTACCCTAAACACTGCGAAAGATCAATCCGTTCTGCTAAAATTGAGATAAATGTGTAGCTTACTTAAAAACAACATCTGAATGAAATTAGACATCTTCCCCCATTGCTGAATAAATTCAAATCTTTTAAGAGGTTTCTTTGAGCAGCGTGGTTAATAATGTTGAAAGCTGACCGCAAACTGAATCAAAGATAATTAAGCAGACAGACAGAAATATTGAGTGCATAGCTGTCTGTGAAAATGCTCAAATAATTTAATAACGAAGGAGGCATGCTTAAAACCAAAATTTGGTCATGCATGTTTTAGTGGTATTACGATGAGAAATGGTAAGGATACCTTTGTAGGATGGTTAAGAAATGGCAGAACTAAGTATGTTTTATATCTTTATTAAATGTATAACTTATAAGAATGAATTAGCTTTTCATGTACGCTTAATAAATTGGCATGATTAATGCTTTTCCAACATAATTTATAAGATAGTTAAAGGTGAAGTATTACCGAATATTGATAACAATGATTAAAATAATTTTTATAATAACAACTGGCTTAAATTGATATGGTGTTAATAAACTAAATCAATTTACGTACAGTTTTTGCATTGCATGCAATTTGCATACACTTTTGCATTACATGCAATTAAATACATTTTCCCATTACATTGATTACAATTTTAATTTATTAACAATTAATTACAATATACATGCAATGAGGAAACAAAGAAAGGAATTTCACCCAGATGTATTTAGAGTTAAAAGCGTTTTCTATTTGGAAGTCATGCAATATACATTTGAGAGGTTAATCATAAAACTGTATTTAAGTATTTCGACTGTAATATTATGAAGGATTGTTCCCTTGATCTAATTTCTTAGCAAAATAGCAACAAGCCTTATTAATGGTGCGCTGTTAAAGATTATTGAGCTCATAAAATTAACAAAGCAACAATCTTTGTGTTTGGAGTAAATTTAGTTACGAACTCAATTGATTTTCAGGGCAAAGAGACGCGAGTCCCTCATCATAAGAAACAAAGAAATCTGCCAAGGTTGCAAACTAAGCCAAGCGAAACGGTTGTTGCTTTGTTAATTTTATGTTCCACTTTGCCGTATTTCTTTTCTGTTTCGATCATTGAGTTGTTTAAGAAGTTTCTTGTATACTGGATTTTCGAAAGTCAACGATTTCACAACTATATTTTTTTATCTTGCGTAATGTTTACGCTACTCATTCTGGGAATTTGGCAGCAAAAATGACGTGGAATGTGTATTGAGCCTGAATTTAGAACGATTTATGTAAAGGTTTTAAGAATTCAAATCTCACGATGTTGTTCATAGCGAATTGTTTGAGACTCGTGGTTGGAAACAGCGTGTAATATCCCGGATATATTCATTAATCATGGGTGTGATAATTATTTCTGGTATTCTTGAGGATCAAGAATTATCTGCAAATTTTCTAATTCGTACTGTTTAGCAATTTCAGTATTTTTGATTTCAAAACCCATTCGAGCGATATGATGCTGGTTGTTCAATTCAGCATATACCTGTTGATCTGGTACTACTCGCCGAGAAAGGTTCAAATTTCTAGGTCCTTAGCTTCCAGATTTCTCAGACAGACAATGGATATCAAAATTGATAATTACACCGCTGCGCTTTACCGGGTTCGTGGATTTGAGAGTCTCCGATGAAGACACGATGCAGAACAGTAAACAGCACAATTTATTTACAAGAATCACTATTTACAGCACGGTTCCAAAATTACCTTTGAAAGCGTCGAAACTACAATAAATACGCCGAAACAATCAGCAACACAGCTTCAGGCTGTAACTGTAAAGGTGGCCTCACGGCAACACTAAACTTATAATAAAACACCGTGGAACGATCACCAATCCACTGTCAAGCTATACCGTAAAGGTAGCTTCGCGGCAAAGCACTATCTCGATTGCTTTCCGTTCACAGAACTCTGGCGTAGCTTAGCACTCGCAGTGAGCAGCTATTGTCACAACCTCACACTTAATCACACTCTTCACAACCTGCCTGCTCTCAGAAACGCAAGGCTTTATATAGCTTTTCTTTAAGTTTCACACGCTTCGAGAAATATCTGGACAGGAAGTTATTCTAGAAGCTTCCCGATTGGACCATGGGATATCGCCAATTTCGTCGCCAATCTGGAAACCCTACCATACACTATTTTATGGCACCCTAGTGTTATGTCGGAAAGCTTACATACAGGCGCAACCGCCGAATTTTTCGCAACACTGCCCCCTCCCAAGGACTGCACGTCCCGGGCAGTACAATCCCTGGTTGGGAGCCAAAAAGAAATAATCGAAAAAGCTACAAAACAAATAAATAAATTTCAATAATAACAAAATTTGCAAATATTTACAGTATTTACAAATAACGAAAATATTTACACTAATTACAAAGATCTATGTACAAGCAACTATGCATAAATCATACAATTAAACATAAAACCATTACGAAATACGGGGTACCCATAACAAAAATAACTATCACTAATTACTATGGCCATAGTATGGAGCTAACCTATCATAGTGTACAATCTTAGGTTTGGAATTGGGAGACTTACGGATCCGTATTACG
>KK116221.1:0-18762 GCA_000611955.2 Stegodyphus mimosarum
TCGCTTTCCGTTCACAAAACTCTTGCGTAGCTTAGCAATCACAATCAGCAGCTATTCTCGCAATTCTCACAATTAATAACACTTAATCACACTCTCGCAATTAATCACACACTTAATCAGACTGCTTCACAATTCAGAAACGCAAGGGTTTATATAGCTTTTCATTAGGTTCCACAGGTTTCGAGAAATATCTCGACAGGAAATTATTCTAGAAGCTTCCCGATTGGACCATGGGATATCGCCAATTTGGCAACCCTACCATACATTATTTGATGGCAACCCTAGTGCTATGCCGGAAAGCTTACATACAAGCGCAACCGCCGAATTTTTCGCAACAATATCTTTAGATTTCCGATGCACAGTCTCGCATAATTCTGTAAAGTAAATAACATGGCTTCTGAAGAAAGTTTTTAAAAATTAAAAAACGAAAAAGTAGTGCTGAAAGAAGCGATACTACTAAACTAACTTGAAGAATTCGTGTTGCCTTAGCAGATGAAAATATTACATGTGATATTTTAGGGGAACATCTAGAAGTTTTAATTCAAAAAATGAAAAATTCTTAGATAGTCAAATTGAACATTTCATCGGTATAAAATTAATTGACGAAGAGGTAAACATTAGTAATGATTAAAAAAGAATTATGTATCAGGTATGCTAAAAAACTTAAACGTTTATTGGTAAACGGTATTCTTGTTTATAGCCCAAACGGCGTTAGCCCAGAACGGATATTAATTTCGTTTTGACATTTTCGATTGACTCACTTTTCAAGCTGTTGCCACCAAATATTACAGCCTGTATTATATTTAATCAAATTAAATAATAAAATATCTGCATAAATATATGTACATTGTTGGCCACCTTAATTGCAACACCAAGAAAGACAAGAGATATCACAAGAAAATTTATTTAGTAGATAACATGTTGACCAAGTATCAAATGATTAAATTTATAGACTTCTGTGAAGTGTGGTGTCTTCCAGAATAAGCAGCCAGAGAAGCCGCCATTGTGGGAGATCACCGCTGCCACACGCCTCAGCATTGATTCAAAGAGACTTTGAATGTATTCTTGGGATACAGCAGACCAAGCAGCTTCCACACATTGCCAAAGTTGATCTGGTGTGGCAGCTTGGGATGTAATCTAGGTTAATCGTTCAGCACCCATGGACCACATGTTTTCTATCGGCGAAAGATCCGGACAGCGAGCCGGCCAGGGAAGCAATTCAATCTGGCGATTGACGAAGAACCCTTGGGCAATGCGTGCCACATGTGGTTGCGCATTATTCTGTAGAAATATGGCTGTGGGCAATCTCTGAAGGTTAGGAAGGACAACTGGCTCTAACACCTTGGACATGTAGCGCTGGCTGTTTAAAGTACAGTAAAGCAATGCGTACTAGAAGAGTGCGAGAGTGATATCCGATACCGCCCCATACCATAATATCGGGTGCAGGACCAGTGTGGTGGTGCATAACGCAGCTGTTCAGCATCCTCTCTCATGATATCTGCAGACTCAAGTCCGACCATCGGGGTGTTGCAGACAGAAGCGCGACTCGTAAAGACAATTTCATTCCATTCTGCCGTCCACATCCTTCTTTCATCGCACCATTGGCGGCGGAAGCGTCTGTGGTTCTGCGTCAAGGGTAGACGAAGTAATGGACGTCTTGCGGACAGACCACTCTGCTGTAAACGGCGTCGAATGGTACGCGCAGACACTGAATGATGCGTTATAGACTGAATGTGTTGTGCTATGGTTCGTGATGTGACTGAGAGATCCGTCATTGCCATGCGCACAAGTTTCTGTCATCACGTGAAGTGGTGCACTGAGGTGGATGCGACCGAATATGTCGGTCCGTCGTATCCTCCTGCGTCCAACGGACACATATGCGCATTACAGTTTGGTTTCGTCCAACACGACTACCGATTTCCCTGAAAGATAATCCACACTCTTCGGTAAGCCACTATCCTTCCTCTGGCGAACTCGAATACTTGATCAAACGACGACCGCTGTTTACCACGAGGCATAATTGATTTTTTTTTTTTGAAAAACCACAAGAAAAACATAATTGCCGAACTAGAAATCGTCGAAAACGCCAACCCTTAAATAGCGCTTTGAAGTGGTGCCACAGGCGCGCATGATGTGCGTCTCCGCTGAAATTCTAATCATTTGCATATCTCACCACCGCTAATGCATGGTGTAAATTTCATGTTATTTGCATGCTTCTTTCAGGGTGTTGCATTTACGGTTGCCAGCAGTGTAAAATAGAAGGTATTTCTTGAGATCAGAACGAACTGAAATATACAGAAATTGTTGACGTGAACGACATGAACGTTAAAACATGAATCCATCAATGAAACCTGACAATACCGTGACGTCATGAGGAATCATAATTCAGCCACAAATTTCCCCCTCGCAACGACTGAGAGAATTCACAGTTAAAGAACGCGGAATTTCTCTAGAACACGTAAGGAAGCGCGGTTCGAATGTTTTTCACCGCTTCATCGAATACAGTATGCACCTTGGTTAGTTTTCACTTCGCTACCTTAAGAGACACAACTGATTTTCTCTAAAAAGTATAGCTTTGTCGAATTCAGACAAAGTAAATGGTGCTGAGTGTTGGGAATGGCATCACTAAGTCAAAGAATCAAAGGCCAAATACAGACTGACGTCATGGAACGCCAGAGAAAAAAAAAAACATAGGTTTTTTGGTTGAGATGAGCTAAGGACGATGCTTGCATGATGTAGTTAGATAGATATTTCTTATTCTTTTAACTTATACCTAAGTGTAAACAAACCGTTTTCCTTAAGTTTAAAAGATTTGAGATGCTTCATTTATGCTAAAATAGCTGTTAATTCATCGGGTAGATGACTTATGAATCCTTACTGAGCTAGCCATTGTTTGAAACGTAACGCATTACGTAACATTATTTGTGGCTCCCAAACGCGGGCAGATATTCACGATTTAAAGTTGCTTTCGGTTCCTGAACTGCAGCTTAAAGACAAGTTTAATCGACTTGAAATTCGCCAAAAGGAAGTAACGTCAATAATTCTTCAATCTGAAGATGCTGAAACGCTTTATGAAGAAGATTTTATTTCGTCTGAGCCTTATATAGAGATAAATATTTTGAACTGTGTTCTCAAATCGAAAAGCTGTTGAAAAATCCTTTACCTACTGAATTACCAGAGAAGCGTGAAATTAAACTGCCGAAAATCGAACTAAAGAAATTCAACGGAGAAGCACAGGAATTTTTGACGTTTTGAAGCCAGTTTTTGCAGCTCCATGAAGATCCGACGATTCCAGATGAAGATAAATTCCAGCACCTTCTGCAAGCAGTTGCTCCTTAGTCCAGAGCCGCACGGGTAGTGGAGAGTTTTCCGGCAACGGCGTCGAATTGTTCGAAAACAATCGCCCAGCTTCGAGAGAAATCTGGGAAAGAAGACTTACTTGTACAGATATACGTAAGAGATCTTCTAAGCGTGGTTATGGGTAATGCAAGCAGTGGACGTGTTTAGACGGATTTTCCTACGATATTTTAGAAACCAAGATTAGAACTTTAGAAAGTCTTGGAAGAACGAAAGATGAGTATGGTGATTTCTTAGAGCCTTTAGTTGAATCCTGCCTGCCCGAAGAAGTATTAATTGCTTGGGAGAGAAACAGAAATTTAAAAGCACCTCAACTTGATGACCGATGCCTTGAAAATTTGATGAATTTTCTGAAGCAAGAAGAGAAAAGAGAAGAAATGGTCGTGTTAGCCCGCACTGGGTTTGGTTCCAATCATATTTCTAAGAAAAAGGGGTTAATCTTCAAATTATGGTAACTTGGTGGTTTTTTGGCGAAAATTTGGCGAGCAACCTTGCTACAGCAACCTATCAGTTTGTTTGGGGGACGACAAGAAGAAGAAGAAATGGTCGTGTTAGCTCGCACTGGGTTTGGTTCCAATCCATATTTCTAAGAAAAAGGATACACTAAATAAAAATGTAGAATCCGCCACCGCAGCTGCGTTAGTAAGTATATCAAATTCTGAGAGCCCAGGTAAGCGCAATTTTAACTGTCTCTTTTGTGAAAAACGGCACCCAACTAAAGAATGTTTTTCTGCTAGAAATATGACATTAGAAGCTAAGAAAAATATAACCCTCAAAAAAGGTGCTTGTTTTGGATGTTTCAGATTGGGACACACTTGTAAAATACGTCGAGCAAAAAATTCTTGCATGCACTGTAATAAAAATCCAAGAAAAGAGCGTTAAGGAAAAGTCTAGAAGTGACGTAACTGAAACCAGTACATTAACTAATAACTGTAGAATAGAAAATGTTTATTTAATGACTCTAATAGTTAAAATTAAATTTAAGAATATTGAGCTTAAAGTACGCACAATACTGGATACAGCTTCTCAGCATTCGTATGCTAGTACAAAATTAGTAGAGAATTTACATTTAAAACCATTAAGACAAATTAAATTGAAGCATTCGTTATTCGGGGGAAAGGCAAGCGCATATTCATGATGTTTATAATTTGTTCATTTCGGCATTAGATGAATCTTTCTCCTTTTTAGGAGGGAATATTGTTGACGCTTTATTGACTGATAGATCTGTTCGGTTTGTGTTATGATTATTTTTGATTGAAACTCGTTTGGACATAAGTTAACTGGAAAGCATGAGCCATTGAGATAGCAATGAGGATTCTGTTTTGAATGTAATTTCATTGTATGTTAGTAATCATTCGATAAAAGATAGTCTTTAGAATCCATAGGTATTTCAGATCCCATAGAAAATAATAAAAAGAATTTAGAACAGTCTAGAGTTTTGGAAGAGATTAAAAATAATGCGAAAATTCTTTCGGATGGTAGATATGAACTTTGTTTACCTTTTAAATTTGATATGGCCGATTTGCCGACAAATAAAGATTTAACTTGGAAGCGGCATAAAAGGATCTGCCAGCGAGCACAAGGTAAAGCATTTTTAGAAGAATATACCACGATTTTCTGGGAATGAGAATAATCGAATATAATTGAAAGTGTAACTGATAATATTGACAGGGGGCATTTTTTACCTCATCGGCCAGTAATTAAGAACAGTACCACTACAAAAATCAGACCTGTCTTTGACGCGTCAGCCCGAGAAAGTGTAAATGCTCTTTGAAAGACCTTTTGTATAAGGGTCCGAACTTAGAAATGATTCCAGACATACTTGATAGGTTTCGAATTCATCCAATAGGATTATCTTCAGTTACTGAGAAAGCATTTCTGATGTTAAGTATAGCTCCTCAACATAGAGATTTTTTCGCGGTTTTTTTATCCGTCCGAGAGTGAACAGATTGTTTACCGACATCGCAGAGTAGTATTTGGGTTAAAGTCGAGCCCATTTTTATTAACAGCCTCAATTACACATTTATTAGGTTACATACCATCTGAATTTGACGCTATAGCACAAAAACTGAAACATTCTTTTTATGTTGACAATTGTGTTTCCGGCGTTGCAAATATTAAAGAGGCGGAAAATTTTATTGTAAATGTGAAAGATATTTTGTCACGGAGTTGCTTTAACTTAGGAAATTGGGAAAGTAATGTAAAATGCGAATTTGTTTCTAAAAGTACTGTCTAAAAGTACTGGTGTAACTGAAGATCAGAATTTAACTAAAAGAATCATTTTAGGTACAGTTCAGAAAATATTTGACACAATAGATCTGTTGAATCTTGCAATCTTACCATCTAAACTTTTACCGTAGGAAACATGGAATTTAAATCTAAAGTGAAATAATCCCTTACCAGATAATATTCAAATCTCTTTTAAAAGATGGTTTAGAGAAATAGACACATTAAAATATATCGAAATCTCACGTTATGTTGAAATAAATGATTCCACTGAGATGCATGTTTTCGCAGATGCGTGCAAAAAGCCATATGCCACCTGTATTTGCTTTAGAACGAAAACCTCTCAAGGGGTAAAAATTTACTTTGTTAGAGCAAAAACCAGAGTTGCACCTTTGAAGAAAGTAACGATCCCTAGGTTAAAGTTAATGGCTTGTTGCACTGATGCCAGGTTGGCATATTCTGTGAAGCAAGCATTATACGCCCATGAGATTAAAACAATATTTTGGAGCGACTCTAGGGTAGCTTTATACTGGTTAAAAGAACATGGTGATTGGGCAGTTTTTGTGTCAAACAGAGTAAAGAAAATGAATAATCTATTTCCAAATAATGAATGGCGACATGTGCCAGGGAAAATGATCTCGCGAGGGTGTTCTAAGAAATTTTTCCTATTGGTGGAAAGGACCGGCATAGTTGTTACAAACACCAGACAACTGGCCTAGTACCGAGATACTGACAACAGAAACACTCGAAATAACATCTGAAAGGAGAAAGATTAGGCTATGTAATATTAATTTGTTCGAAGGGAAAACCCAGTGGTATGCCATTAAATTCTACTCAATAGTTAAAATGGTTGCGTGGATATTGAGGTTTATCAGTAATATAAGATCGCGTCATGATACTTGACACGGGGGCAGAACTTCTAATGCAGGAAATTGAAAATGTTGAAATTCTGCTTATTCGAATGTGCAAGCTCAATTTTTTTCTAGTGAAACTTCTATTCGGAACTTGTGTGTTTTCAAAGTTGTAAGGGAATTTTCAAAGTTAAAACTCCAATTACTGAACGCATAGATAAGCCTTTCTTCATTTCACCTATTCTTCTTCCTGACAAATGTATCTTTAAAGACTGGTTGAATATTTTCACCGAGAAAACTGTCATGCTGTAATCCAGATATTACTAACTATATTGCGCGAAAAAATACCGGATTATAAGAGGAAGAAGAGCGATACGTAGTGTTCTGAAGTAACGTATTAAATGTCGATGATACAAAACTAAATCTCTCATCATTGAACCAGTTTCCTTACCTGCTGATAGAGTGGAAAATGCAGCAGCTTTCGAAGTAGTTGGCATTGACTTGGCTGGTCCCCTATTTAAAAAACGCGGGGACAAAGTATGGATGGTTCTCTACACATGTCCTCTTTATAGATCAATTAATTTAGAATTAATCACATCACTTTCCACTGATGTTTTCTGTTATCATTTAGACGTTTTGTTGCTAGAAAAGGAAGACCTAGAGTAGTCTATACAGACAACTGTACAAACTTTAGGGAAGCTTATAATAATTTGCTAGAAATTGATTGGAGTAAAGTCACTCGACAAACAGAAGATCGAATGGAAATTCATTCCCCCCACTGCAGCCTGGTGGGGCGGATGGTGGGAAAGAATTCGAGTAGTCAAAGAACTCCTTAGTTGAACATTGGGCAGAGCTGTTCTTACATATGAAGAACTGGAAACAGTTATGTGCGAAAGGGTAGTAAATTCGCGACCCTTAAAGTATTTACCCAAAGATACAGAAGACTTATTTCCACTTACACCTGCTATGTTTTTTACCGATAGATCCAATTTAGATGTAGCTAATATAGACAAAGTAGACGCCAATCATCTCAGGAAAAGAATCAGATTTCGTGCAAAATTAATGGAAGATCTTCGAGTACGTTTTCGAAAGGAATATTTAGGACTACTTATTCAGAAACGACAACAAAATTCACAGTTTCCAAATATTCGAGTGAATGACGTTGCGTTGATAGGAGATGATATCAAGAAAAGATTGAATTGGCCGTTGGCTAGGGTTACGGAACTAATTCCAGGAAAAGATAGTAAAGTGAGAACAGTAAGATTAAGAACGCAAATTAACAATTTGGTACGTCCGACACAACTAGTGTTTCCTCTAGAAATCCAAGATGATGATTTGTCAGGTTCATGTCATTCAAGAGATCCTCAAAAACATCAATCTGCTGTAAAGTCTTCAGTTTCTCATAGTGGAGACGACTTGCGTACCTCTTATCATTCAGAAATTTCTGGGTCACCCCGATCTCCGGACCCCACTGATGTTTCCGATGTATGTAACAGTTTTAAGGCTATAAAGACACGATCTCGTGGAACTGCTAAGATGCCACTAAGATTGAACTTGAAGACTTGAATGTTTTCAGTAGCTATCCAGCAACTCAAAGGGGGGGATGTTGGGAATGGCATCATTAAGCCAACGAATAAAAGGCCAGATAGAGACTGACGTCATGGAACGCCAGAGAAAAAAAACAGGGTTTTCGGTTGAGATGAGCTAAGGACGATGTTTGCATGGTGTTGCTAGATAGATATTTCTTATTCTTTTAACTTGTACCTAAGTGTAAATAAACCGTTTTCCTTAAGTTTAAAAGATTTGAGATGCTTCATTTATGGTAAGATAGCTGTTAATTCATCAGGTAGGTGACTTATGAATCCTTGCTGAGCTAGCCATTGTTTGAAACGTAACGCATTACATGACACTGAGTCTCTTTTATTATTCTACCTTCGATCCCCCCCCCAGAAAAAAACGATTGCAGTTACAAGTTAGGCAAAACAAAACTTTTTCAGCTACTTAAAAGAAACTGTTGGGAAGGAGGGAGGATGACCATAGGAATTTTTATGAAAAGGGTTAAACGGCAAATTAATGCGCAGCACACGTTAAAATGAAAAGAAAATTTGTTTCATTTTTAATTCCTTGTTTAAAATGCATTCTAGCAGCTACAATGCTTTTAAATCTGGCTTCAACAAAGTTACGGCTTAGAAGAGCTGACTTAGCTAAAACACGCTGAATACGGAAAGCAATACTAGTAAAAAACGTTTTTTAAAACAATTATAAAATAAGTTTTTTTTAAACTAATAAAATAATGAGCTAAAAGGGGGGATAATTCATCATACATTTTGATGGAAGCAAGAGATTAAATAATTCTCTTCACAAAATTCCTCTAAAATTTTATAACAAGAATAATAAAAACATAGGCACCCTCGATAAATATGCTTATGCTTGCTTATAATTTCACAAAGCAATTCAATTACTACTTCATTTCGTTATTCAGGCGTTCAGGCTCCAATCTATCTGCCCAAGTTAGGAATGCCTTCGTCCAAATCGTATTGAAGAAATTTTGTTCTCCTAGATTGGTATTTAGGTTTTTATTACTCCAAATTGTGTAAGATGGCTTTAAATTTTGTCGGATGGCATTGAGGGTTATTATTTCTCCAAATCGTGTTACAGAATTTTTATTACCTAAAACACTTTCCGTTCCTTCAAATATACAATTCGTTAGAAAAGTTTTTACGAGGACTGTATAATTGTGTATGATGTGCTAAAAATCCATTATATAAAACGCTAAACAGTTAGATTTTATATTTATTACGTTCCAAACAGAACGTAATGAATCCAGTTCATGGATTCCATGATGCTCAGATTTCATCTTTTGCGATTTGCTCTTCTAAATTCGTATAACGATGATAACTCATACTGAAAACTTCAAAATCTAATCTAATCTAGATACATCAGATACCGCTTCTCATTCCGTTGTTTGTACTTGGTTAATGACAACAAAGAATGCAATCTTCTACGATCTTTTATCTATAAGCAGGTCTACCCCAAAAATAGTTCAAAATTTTCATCATTTTGTCAATATAAATTTACGTAGTTAGTGAAATTTTATTCTAATTACTTTAAAAGTGGTTAAGTTCACTTTCCGCAAAAACACAATATTTAATTCAAAAATTATATTACATAATTTCTCTACTTCGTTTTCATATATGTGGCAACATTGTTAATGGCAGAAAAAATTTCGTTCGTTCACAGGAATTTTAGTACTTCACTCATTTATTCCAGAGTATAGAACTTAGTAATGTGCTCTGTTTATTCACTTAACTTAAAGTAAGTACAATTACCTCTCAAATTACTAATTGTTAATTATATAGCAAGTGTGCATTTTATATTAAATACGGATTTTAAAACACTAGCTTTATTCCCCAGACGAGGCATACCACAAAAATTTGAAAATAAATACTAGTACCTTTATACCATGATGCCAAGACCATCACATACGAAAAATTCAACGAAAATTGATGGACCAATTACCTTATATTCCTCCAGTACATCATGATTATTTTTAAACTTTACCTTATATTCCTCCAGTACATCATGATTATTTTCAAACTATCTTATAATGATAAAAATAAAAAATGGAACACTTTACATAAAGTTTTGATTAAATTAATTTAAATGGCATTACCTGAAGAAATATTGAAATAAAGCCTCTTTTTTAAAAATTTAATGAAAATTTCAGAAAAATTAGTTTGATTCAATTGAAATCCCATATTTAATATTTCATAATGTATTATTTTCACATTTGCTAACTCTGAAAAAGTAAGTCCATCTGAGGTTATCAAAAATATAAATTTCTTTTAACAAATACTTAATACTACTTCTTTTAACTAATACTAAAAGCGATCACATTTTAAATTTAAATCAATTTATTATTTAAAAAACAAAAAACGAGCGTATTAACATATGCCAATTTTTTTCTTTGTTCAAAGAAAACGGCTCAATTCTTTTACAACGATTTTCCCCACCCGTATGTGTAAATTGAGCCCCACGTTCTTTTTTGCAAATTTTAAAATCAATGTCTCATTAAAAATTTATATAATTCCGTTTATCTCAATACCCACACATTAATGAATGAACTGTAACGATTGCCAGCCCTTTTCATTCAGTCGAAAAGATTGTTTCCTTTTATTCGTAGTCATACAAATATTTTTGGAAAAAATTATTTTAAGTTAATTAACCTTCAGAGGTTATTTTAGTTTCTAAAAATTATTTTAAATTTAAACATGCTTTACTGTCTATTCTCGCTTTCCATCTATCATTCCCTACCAGAATGAGTTTTTAGTATCTCGTTTTATGCAATGCAAACGAGTTAGAAGGACTATTTAAGAGAAGTTTAACAACTTACTTGGAAACAGAACGCTTAGACAACGCCACCTTCGGAGTCCTTAGTAGCGCGTGCTTGTCTTATGGCTACTTTGTTCTTGAATCTACTACGCTCAGATGTATTGTAAGTACCTGCTGATAATCGCTGGCTAGGTTAATTTAAGAGCCAACTACTGTCTGTTTACGAGAAGAGCTCCCGCCACAGTTTCTGGCGGGTGGCGGTCGCTATAGCAACAGGGCTAGTATATTCCAAATAGGAGCGAACCAAGGGTTGCCAATTCATCTTTAAATCCGCCAAGATGGCAAACTGAAAAGTAAATCTTCAAGACATCCCTACGGAAAATGGGTCAAAGCTCGTTTCTACGGCAACAGGCAACTGCAGACTAAATGGCGAGAGCTTTTCTTATGATAGACAGACTGTACGTTAGGTATTTGTGTCTAGCTTCCGATAAGTCTATTTAGTGCAGTACTAGGTTAGTTTCTTATTTTATTCTGATTTAAAAGCCCGAGAAGGGGCCATCTTTTACTATTTCTTTGAGTGAATAAAAGGGTATTTTAACCCTTCTCAAGACTCTGTTATAAATACTTGAACTCAGCGGTAATTCGCTACTTAGTTCACTAGGTTCACATTTTATCTTGGACAAAGTACTGATGAACAAAGCAATTACTTAAATCTTTACATTAACTTCTTTAACTGCTTAAGCTGTACTCCGAGTTAAGCGTCTTGCTTAGCTTGGTGCTAAGATACGCGCGGTTAAAAGTATATGCCAGCTTGAGTAGCCAATTTTATGTGCAATCTCAGACTACGTCCTTGCCTAGCGTCACAGAAAAAATACACGCCGTTAAATATTTGAGACAGCTTGAGTAGCCTATTTTATGTGCAGTTTCGGACTACGCTAATACATTCGAAATTTTATCTTCTGTTATGTTAATTTAAATACCCGGAAGGAGCGGAAGTTCGTTTGTCGCACAAATTGTAGTCTCATTAAAAAAAAAAAAAAAAAAAAAAAAAAAAAATATACACATTTTTTTCGTTGCACTTCATTTAAACTTATTTCCTCGAATTACTCTAAATTAATTAACTGATGCTCAAGGTACACTAAAAATGATATCCAAAACTCAAATTTTGGAATCAAATATTCCGGTACATTTTTGTCGTACGGGAGCCAAGCTTCTTACCTTATTTTGTCACAAGAATAAAACTTCCAAAAATATAAGTACAAGAATTGGAAGACTGTATCAAAAGTTAGATTTCGTTACTTCTACCGAAAATTAATTTTCTTTTTTAAATTTGACATTGCCAAAATATGAAAATTTTCAGCATTTAAAACACTTATGTAATTGAAAGCAGATGACTACAACCAACGTTTGCGAAAGTGTAGGCCAGGTAAGGATTTTTAAGAGGTAAAGAAATCACATAAAAAAAAATACCTTTCCAATCTCTTTTGCAATTTCTCTCCGTCAGTACACACGTCACGCAAAAAATTTGTCAAAATGGATATATCGGTTGACATATGATACGGGATAGTTTCCACGATTACAGTGCTTTCTTTACTTCTTAAAAAAGTAAAAAGGTTATTTTAGCGCTCCTCAGCGTCTGTGATCTATTTCATATTAAGTTCTATGATTTGTTTTTAGTACAGCAGTGATTCTCAAAATTTTTTTGCCTCATGCACACCTTTGACCATTTGCTAGATCATTCTCTCCTACTTTATAAACTCCTTAAATACATATGCATTTATTTAAATTTTTTAGCTTTATACACTGGTCATCAAAATTAAAGGATAATGACAGGAATAAAACGTAACTGATAATTAATAAAAAATTATTAATAAAAATTTGTACGAAAATATTAGTTAACATAAATTACAATGTTTGGCGGTTGATAGTCGCAAAATATTGAAATTAAAACCAAATTTATGGAAACTGGATAATCATGGAAAAATTTAAGTCATTCGTTTGGGAAAAATATTTTTCTTGAATAAGGTGTATGGTCCTCTCGGAAAGATATGCATACCTCATATCTTGATTTCATAGACTTTACGACAGTGATCAAGTCTCGTGGACCTTCTAAAGTACACTTTTCAGGTCCTGCAGGGTCTGGGAAGGAACTTAGCGCGCTAGAATTCGACGCCTTAAGGCATCTCGCACATGCTCAATTGGCTTAAAGTCAGGTGAGTAAGATAGCCAATTCATTCGAATGACATTTTCTGTTTGCAAGTATTCTAACACCACATATGCTCGATGAGGCCCAGCACTGCTCTCCTTCAGCAAAAATTCAGGACCAACAGCACTCCTAAACAGTTTAGCTTGGGGTTCCAATACCACATCCGCATATCTCTGACTTAACAGAACCTCCTTGAATGATATACAACTCAGTGCGGCCATATGTCATGATTCCTTCCCAAACCATTAAACTGCGGTCGCGAAAACAGGATAATGCAGGGCTAGGCAAGTTGCGTGTTTCTTCCTCTCTCCAGATCAAAATACGTTTAGAATCACTGTTTAGACTATAGTTGGACTCGTCAGTAAACAATACTAGGGCCCAATCGCCTTGGCTCCACTGAACATGACGACGGCACCAGTTTATACGGGCCTCTCTGGAAGCTGGAGTCAATGGGACACAAACCATTGGTTTTCTCGCATACAGTCCAACCTCGTTAAGCCTTCGTGTCGCAGGAGAACTGCTAACTCGAGTTCCTGTGCCAATTCGAAGGTCTAAAACAAAATCTCTTGCAGTCGCTTCGCGGTTTCTTCAAACCGATAACGACAGAAAACGGTCTTCTGATGCAGCTGCTGCTCTTGACCAGGCTGTCTATCAATTGATGCAGTGCTTAAAAAGCGGCAACAAGTTCTTGATATGACACTCTGAAGGATATTCAAATCTCAGGCGACATCTATCTGTGTTTGACCTCCCTCGATTCTACCAATTATTCGCCACTTTTGACCTTCACTTAAATGATTCCTTTGAGCACAACTACTAAATACACTCTCAGAAACCACATTTACTTAAACAACACTACAGATCGAAATTCCAAAATGTGTCCATTGCGCATCACATTGCCACCGCCGAATTTGCAGATTTCCGGTGCTAACGTACGCGCGGATATACAATTTTGTGTTCAATTGTATTTAATTAATATAAACAATTACAGCTTCGGCACTGGTTGCAACATTAAATTAGTGAGCACAGTTTTTCTCATTGTCATTTAATTTTGACGACCAGTGCAAATTAAGCAAAAAAAAAACTGTAGAAAATGTTAATAAATAAAAAAACTTCAATAAAAGTACTTTTTATAATCTGAAACAAAATACTTAACAGGTAAATAAAAATGATGAAATTTATCCCTGGTTCAGAACTCCTGTACTAAACTGATAGTAATACTAGGGTCTGCAGGATTTTGACACAAGCTTCTAAATACAGCAAAACCTTACAAAAAAAGGTTGCTTTCCTAAATTGGCAACAATGTTTAAAACTAGACCACGTAGAACATCTCTACATCATACCGAAAGAAAATTAAAGCAGCAGAACACATCTGAGAACTGGATATTCAATAGTTTCTATGTGCAGTGGATTAATACTTCTTCCTATCCGTGCTTATGTCGGAATACGTATTGTGAATAGTTTTTTTCTATTTTAGCTAACCGAAAAATGTGACAATAGACACCCGATGCAGGACGTGGTTCATTTTAGATAGAATCCCTGAAACTGCGCTACATAATTCGACTTCGACAGCTGCTGAACGGGTTATTTGAGCAGCTCCTAAAAAATCAAACATCAGCTGAATAAGCGGCTTTTCAGTTATCCAAAGCTTCTAAATTTGCATTGCTGAATTCTACTAGCGAGCAGAAGTTCGATGAATAAGGCGGCTACCTCAGTATTCGGTTTCCATTTAAAGTCACAACAAAGCTCGATAATTAGGTAACAAAAACTTGGGTATATTGAAAAGTGTTACTTGTCAATAAGCCTTCAGAGGACAATTAAAGCACGATATACGTAAAATTAGCTCAACATATTATTTATTTACTTATTTTTTATGGCGAACACTAGCCATTTTTAGGCACGCAAGAGGCATATTTATTATCTGAACTCAAAAATTAGCTTCAGATTGATGACGACTTCAATACCATATCCAATTTAAAATCCTCCAGTACATATATCCAAGTTCCACCAATGGCAGAGTAGTCCAGATCGCTGAATATTGGAAATTCCATTCGGGTTCGATCCCAGGCGAACGGGCTGGTTGCATGACTAGTTATCGCAGTTTTCCCCATGTGTAAAGTGAGCACGGGTAAGTTTTCTTTACAAAGTCCTTCCTAAAGGAACCCCATCTCTAGGCAAATTAGCCCTCGTGATGTGCTTTGTCTTATGAGCAACAACTGCTTTTGTTTCTCATTCGACAAGTGGCGAAGTTATCTGAATACGGCTTTGAATATCTAAGTACGAATGCTTTATATGTGGGCTATCTGCCTATGGTGAGGGATGCTTTTGTCAAGGATTCCCTTACGGAAACTGTGAGTCCACCAGCGGCCAAGCGGTAGAGTTGCTGAAACCTAATAGTTCGAAGCTGGGTTCGAATCCAGGCGAATAGGTTGCCATGCCTTCCCTTAGGCAGATACCCTAATGTGCTTTTCCATAATGAAATAAATCAACCTAAGGTAACTCGTTCTTATTCATGTTACGCATAAGAAGAAAGCACGAAAAACGCCAATGCAGTCACCTCGTTTGACTGGGTTCGAGTCCGCGGTCTTAATCAGTTGGCCACTGAGGCATCGTGCATGTGGCAGCAGAATTACAAAAAGGGGTATATGAACCAAAAAATTTCTTTTCTTACATCACAAGAAAGTACAAAAATACAAATTTTAAATATTTTTTATCAAAAATTAAACTAAAATGTTTCACTGGTTCAGAATTTTTGCAGTCCGAAAGTCAAGCCCCCACAAGCGGCCGAGTGGTTAAAGGATCGCTGATTATTGGTACATCGACCTGGGTTCGAGCAGAGGCAAGCGGGATGGCAAGCATGGCTGGTTTTCGTGGTTTCCCCCATTTGTAACGTAAATGCCATATCTCTAAGAAAAGCCTCCACTCAGGAGTCCCTCTCCTCGAGTAGATAATTCTCGTGTGCTTTTGTTATACAAGTACATTTGCTATTCAAATAACCGAAATTCGATCTCATTGATTCATTTTTTAAACAAAACCGATGCATCTGAAACCAGTCAAAACTTTAAGCATGATATTTAAGGATATGTACACAACGCTAAAGTAGCTCTTAATAAACAACCCAAATCATCCCAACGGAAGTAAATTTGTAGGTCTACTAGACTGGAGTAAATAAGCAAAGCAATAGCTTAAATAATTACAACACTAGAGTTTTCATATTCTACACACGTAATCGCATTATAGCTAATTTTGAGGCTACTGACACTTACATTGGCTGTTCGTTCATGATGATATGCTCAGATGATTTTTGTTACACACAAATGAAAACATCTGAGCTCCATAAAAACCATCAAATGTTACAGAAACAATTGGAGGCTGCGTATAAACAATAGAAGTGTAACGAATGCTTATTTGTATTTAAGTAATCCAATCCATGCATAATTCATTCATTTCGTTTTTTGATAGCACAATCTAAATCTGCAGTATTGCTGTAGTAATTCAGCATAAGTGGTCTCAGACTCAAATTAACACGTGCGCCGAATACGCGATCTAAAAACAGCTGACGGGACAAAATTTTTTAACAAAATTAAAAATATTTAAAATAAATTCTAAATTTTGCTCACCGAATATTTATCAAAACAAATATAAATAATAATTATAATAATATTGCAAAGGGAAAAAAAATTCAAATTTATGTCTATTTTAGATCTGAAATCGTAAACTTCTGTAAATCATTTTATTGCTAACACTTCGTAATTCAAATATACTGATAGTCAAATATAACATTCTTAAACTGATATTTCTTTTAAATAATTCTAACATGTTTACTATTAAATAATTTCATTTTATTGAAAGTAAAAATGAATAAATTATGAATCATTTCGAGTTTTGGGAGAAAATCTATCCAGTAGGACAAAACCTGATGATAAATAATAGCAACTTAGCCTCTTTCTGCTATTTATGAAAATTTTCTTTGAAGTATGTTATATTCTTTTTTAATCTTCTCGGGGTGGGTTGGCTTAATAGTTAGTAATCCGCGTGAGCTATATACAAAGGTTAAATTCATTAAAAAAAATCATATGAGACGAGCAATTCCTGCCATTGCATAGAAATAATATCACAGAAATCATTATCATCACGGATGCTCACCCGTCAATCGGGTTGTTTGCTTATCAGTTTTTAACTGTGAAAAAGGCCATTCACATATAAATAAATCCCCAAACAAAACGATTATTCTTAGTGCAAAAAATTCGTAATTTATTTATTTTTTTGACAATTATGAATAAGAGTTGATAAAAATCTGTATGTACAATTTTTTGAATAAAATTTATTAAGGTGATTATTTATTAAGATTTATTTATGAATTATACACATATATATAAATGATTTTAGTGAAATTATACATAAACTGTAGTATCTCATGTATAACGCAACATGAAAGGCACTAGGATGCGGAGTATCGCCGGAAAAATAGTTACACAGGCAACTCCATTTAACACAGAGGTAAATGGGACGCCAAGCGGCGATGGCTTTGGCGACTAATTTTTGTGGCCAAATTTGGGGAGAAATGGTCCGATCTCTGTATGTATCTTATGTAACTGTATCCGACCGTCCGATCTGGAGGTCGACTGGGAGGGTAACACCCGTTTGTGCCTGGTTGCATTTGCCTTCTGCATAAACCTGACCTTGTTCACTAGCGCCCGGGGTTGACCACTTGGTGCTTGCGCCCCCATGGATCGACTTTAGAGGTACGAGCATCCCTCCATGTTAAGAGCTTAACATCTTCTTCTAAGCTTTCTTTCTAAAGATCACGTCAGAAAGTCTCTACCTTCCAATGTATTGTATCTAGCCCTGCGTAACTATGTTTGCCTTCCAACATTTTCGAAAAATCGAAGGTACCGGAAATTTCTCGGTGGACAGGGGAAAATTATATAAGACCAGAGACAGCATCAGTTTTCAGTTTAGCTTTGAGTACCGAGAATTCAGATTACTGCGTTTGGAATACTGAGAGATCACCGTGGGAGTTTACGCATCTGGGGCTCTCTGCACTGCCTTGTGTTCAACCTTCTCCGTAGTCTGAAGTGGCAACTACTGATTGTGCTCTGTCATACTAAGAAGAGCTGTACGAGCATTTTTGTGTTAAACGCACGAGAACTGTAAACGGTTTTTATAGTTTTTGGAAAAGTAAATTTCACTAAGGTTTCATCACCGCGGGAGTTTACGCATCTGGGGCTCTCTGCACGGCCTTGTGTTCAACCTTCTCAGTAGTCTGAGGTGGCAACTATTGATTGTGCTCTGTCATACTAAGAGCTGTACGAGCATTTTTATGTGAAACGTACGAGAACTGTAAACGGGTTTTACAGTGTTTGGAAAAGTAAATTTCACTAAGCTTTCATCGGTTCTATGTGCATGACGAAACCGAAGGCATGTAATACTAAATATTTCAGCTGCACTGAGAACACTTATTTCATGGAAAAGAGAACATAACATGCGTTTGAATACCAGTAACAATTCTATGCGGTAGGTCGGTGGTCTCGAACTCAAACTGAACGCTGGCGAAATGCAGAATCTAAAAATATCTCATGGGCCAATCCCATTGGGAGGGGGGTTTCTGACAGACACTGTAATTCAAAAGTATCGACAGTTAAATATTAAATTTTCAGACTGATATTTACTTCAAACAATTCTTTAACTAACTACTATATAATGTAACTTTCATCTTAAACTAGAAATTTAAAAAAAAAATATATATATATAAAAGCTTTCAGATTTTATATTACGCCCAAACTGCCGTTT
>KK116221.1:18857-34630 GCA_000611955.2 Stegodyphus mimosarum
ATAGCCTCGCGCGCTGGAGATAAAATTGTTTTGCCTTACAGTGTTGCCATTGCTCCCTTTGAAATTTAGTTTTTTTTAAATTCGTTAGTTTTAGAAATTATGAAATAGACAATAAAATAAATTCCGAATTCGGCCTTCCAGATGCACATGTTCAGGTGGTGGATTACGTTGTTCAAAATTTGATGGCTCTAGGTACCGTTGTTTTTTCACCATGTGAGAAACATCTCGTACATACATTTACGCAGATTCTTCACTATTTAATTTCTTAAAATACAACACAGGGCGATAACATCTGGTGGCAACAGTTTGGAAAGTAATTCGACGCAAAATACCGTTTTGAGACTATTAGCCTTTCTGGGGTAACAAATTACTAAAGCTTTCGAACTCCGACAAAACTTAAGAATAGATAATAATGATCTTTTTTTCTTTCTTGAAATATTCTTTGACACAAATAGAAGAACTAATACGTAAATAATTGCAGACTTCTTGTTTATTACAACTATCAGATGGCGTCTACAACTATCAGATGTATCAGATGAATAATGGCGTTTCGATTTTGCTAACGTTTGTAATCTTAAAGCAAAATTACTAGAAATTATGTTTATTATGAATTGTAGACGCTCATCGGTGAATCTTGTTCTCTTTTTGACTTGTTAATATCCAACCCTACTGTCCCCAAAACACTGCTTTGGCCTCCGCTTCAGTTACACGGGAGGCACTTTGTCGTCCTCACAGGTGTAAACCGGCTGGTCACTAGTCCTTAGTGTCAGTGGCTTGGAGACAAGCTCTCGGGAGTACCCGCTTTCGGGAAAGCCGACTGTGGGACTTCAATATGCGTATAAGTCCAGCTAGCCCTGGCGTAGGAATCTGCGTCCCCTTGTTGGGCTCCATGGTGGGTGGGAGGTCGGACCCGAATCTTTTCCATTTCAATATGAATGCTATGATACCTTCCTGTTCCAACAATGTATCCGATACTCCGATTGCGACCAAAAGACTAAGAAGCGACATAGAAAGCACTGTATCAGATGTATCTTGTCCACGTTTCTTAATTGTTACCAGCTCCGAAGAATTGAAAAAAATGTTACCCTTTCTAATAAACAAATATCTTTTGGCTTCTGTAGGAGAATTGAAAAATATTAAGAGACTTCGGTCTGGAGACCTTTTGATAGAAACTGTGTCCGGAAAGCAATCTTAAAATCTTTTGAAACTAACCAAATTAGGACAAGCAAACATTGAAGTTAAGCCACATAATACTCTGAACTCGTCCCGAGGAGTAATCTCTGAAATAGACTTACTATAAGTAACTGAAGAGGAATTCGTTAAAGAGTTGGCAGATCAAAACGTGTGCGGTGCTCGTAGGATCAAAATACGGAAAGACGGTCAACTCATTCAAAGTAAACATGTCATACTTACAAGTCTCCTAACTTGCCTAAAAACAGCAAAGCTGAATACCTAAACTGTTCAGTCAGGCCGTATATACCGAATCCAATGCGTTGCTTCCAATGGCAGCGCTTTGGACATGGAAAGACCTCTTATCGCAGCAGCCTCACGTGTGCTTGATGTTCCATCGTAGGACAGGCCATTGAAGGCTGCTCTGCTGCTTCCTTATGTATAAATTGCAAAGGTGAGCACCCAGCTTTTTCAAGATCATGTCCGAAATGGCAGACAGAAAAACAAATTCAAAACATTAAAGTTACACAAAAGACATTATTTGCAGAAGCTAAAGGACTTGTTTTCTCTAACCAGCCAAGACTTAATAAATCTTATGCATCCGCAACAAAATCATTCAGATCAATATCAACGCAAACTACAGTTACCGCACAGAAAAAAGAACTAGCAATGACAGTAGATTCTAGAAACCAAAACTCAGGTAAAAAACCTGATGTTGAAAGTAGTGCACCGGTGACTACGTCCAAAGGAAAACAGGATGTCCAACAGAACAAACATAGAGATGATATCAAGGAGAAAAATAAGCAAAAACCCAGGACCCCCAGTCAAAGTTCTATCGCAAGCATGAGTTCAGGACGCCTAGATGACTCAGATGAAATGGATGTTGAAGAAGGGTTATCCCTCCCGAAACACCTTCTGCCTCGAAAATCAAAAAACAACACGGCCAAAACAAGCATCCATAATGGGTACATTTATTTCGTGGAATTACCGGGGTTTCCGTCAAAACCTGGACAATATCAAGGATATAATCAACATCTACCAACCTGCTTACTTTGCTCTTCAGGAGACCTTGTTAAAACCAAGCAGTCATGCTAAGATACGGAGATACACCACAGTAAGAAGGGACAACCCATCTGGGGATCGTGCCTGTGCTGGTGTGGGCCTTACCGTCTCCCACAATCACCCGTACACTGCACTCCCTTTGACGACCTACCTTCAAGCTGTGGCGATTCAGATTAATTTACGTTTTTCAATCTCAGTGTGCACGATCTATTTACCCCCACATGAGCATGTAGATCAGCGAGAGCTAGATAGTATAACAGAGCAGCTCCCAGAACCTTTTCTGCTTTTAGGTGACTTCAACGCACATAGTACCTTATGGGGAAGCAGGGACACTAATTCAAGGGGCCGGCAGATCGAACAGTTAATGGAAGATCATTCTATTTGTCTGCTTAATAATGGAGAATACACCTACTTGCATCAGCCGACTGGAACATTTCATGCAATTGATTTGGTTTTCTGTTCTCCATCTCTACTCCCCTTTTGCTCTTTCAGTGTAGGGGAGAATCTCTACGATAGTGACCATTTCCCAGTGATTGTAAATATTGCAGGAAAGTCGGTGATCTCAAGACAACCCCGCTTACTTTAGGATAAAGCTGATTGGGATCTTTTTGCCTCTTGTGCTGTGCTGACTAAAGAAACGGTCAACGATGTGGACATTAATGCAACAGTAAAAATGATCTCTTATACTATTGTACAAGTAGCTGAACTTTGTATTCCAAAGCCCTCGACAAAGTTCCCTAAACCCTGGAAGAACAGAGATTGCCATAAAACTACGAGAGAGCAAAAGAAAGCCTGGCGTATCTTTCGCCGATACCCAACACTGGCAAATCTTCTGGCCTTTAAAAAAGCTAAGGCGAATACTAGGAAAGTCAGGCGGCAAAGTCAGAGAAAATCATGGGCAGCCTACGTGTCTACTATTACCTCCTCAATGTCTAGCAAACAGGTTTGGGAAAGAGACCGCAAAGCCTCTGGACTTTACAATGATTATTCCCTCTCTGTTCTAGAAAAAGATGGAAAGTTGATAAGCACTAGAGAAGAAATAGCCGATGCTTTAGGTGATACTTTTGCTGCTGTATCTGGCAGTAGCAATTAGTTAAAAGAGTTTTTGTCTACAAAGATGCGCTTGGAAAGGACTCAGATCGACTTTTCCTATCCTAATGCAGAATCTTATAATAAAGATCTCACATGTTTGAATTAAGAAGTGTAATATCTCGCACTGATAAGACCTGCCCTGGCCCTGATGGCATAAGTTATTTGATGATAAAGCATCTATCCTATGAATCTCTACTGGTTCTTCTCGCTCTGTGTAAGATATGGAAGGAACAAATTTTTCTTACTGCCTGGTGCAGGGCCTTTGTAATCCCTATAGCAAAACCCGGCAAAGATCCGAAAAATCCTTTAAATTACCGCCCCATTGCCCTCACTAGCTGCCTTTGTAAAATCATGGAAAAAATGGTAAATCACCGTCTCACCTACTATCTGGAGACAAATCATTGTCTATCACCCTACCAAAGTGGTTTCCGTAAGGGAAGATCTTCACTTGAGAACGTCCTATTTTTAGAAACCGCAGTACGCAATGCATTTGTGAAAAGAAATCATGTGGTTTCAATCTTTTTTGACATGGAGAAGGCGTACGATAGAACTTGGCGGCATGGAACTCTTCATGACCTCCACAGCACTGCGTTGAGAGGTAATTTACCCATCTTTATTCAAAACTTTCTGAAACATCGCACTTTCCAGGTTAAGACTGGCCAGACTGAGAAGTCTGTAAATTGCTTTCTCAAGCCTTTATACAACAAGAAGGTGTACCCCAAGGTTCAGTGCTCAATGTTACTCTTTTCAGCTTAAAAATTAATTCCATTTTAAAAGAACTTCCTCCCACAGTGCATGGTTCCCTATATGTTGATGATCTGATGATCTATTGTCACGGCCAAGATTTGAGATACATTGAGAGACAATTACAAACTGCTCTTAACAGAATCATAAAGTGGTCCAACAACAATGGGTTTAAATTTTCTAGCCAGAAGACCGTCTGCGTGCACTTCTGCCGCGAAAGAAATCTACATCCTGATCCAGAGCTGCATCTTGACGGCTCTTCGATCCGCGTTGAGCCAGAAGCAAAATTCCTGGGTGTTATCTTTGACAGAAAGCTCACTTTCCTTCCACATATCTTAAATCTAAAGAAAAAATGTGCTGAAGAAAGTCCTGGCCAATACTTCATGGGGAGCAGAACGTTGTTCTATGCTCCGCATTTATAGAGCTTTAATCCGTTCCAAACTTGACTACGGCTGTGTTATCTATGGATCAGACCTTCTGCGCTACTGAAATTAGATCCAGTCTACCACCAAGCGCTACGGATTTGCTGCGAAGCTTTCAGAACATCTCCAGTACAAAGTTTATATGTCATCTGTTTTGAACCATCTCTGGAATTCAGACGCAAGCAGTTGTCCATAGATCTTCACTATAAAATAATGTCACATGCCGAACATCCTGTACGATTCATGACTTCTGATCAGTACTGGCGTATCTACCATGCACGTCCTTCATGTATCCCTCCTTTTGATCTTCGCATTCACTGACTCATTGAAGAATTCATTGCTCCCTGGCAAGAAGTGCATGTTCACCTACTCAACATTTTTGGAGAACTTAAGAAGAGCAGTACCAATGATGTCCAATACCAACAAATTTTCCTGGAGCATAGAAGCAGTTATTCTAACTATAAAGCAATTTTCACTGATGGCTCAAAGAATCACGATCATGTTGGGGAAGCTTTTGTTTGTGATAAAGTAATCAAGAGTAGTAAACTTCATAAGGCTGCATCTGTCTTTACTGCAGAAACATTTGCCATTTTAAACTCTTTAATCTTTATCTCTAAGCAGAACAGAAGAAAATTCATCATCTACTCTGACTCTCTGAGTGCTCTTGAATCAATACAAACACTGGCCACCCTATGGTCTTGGAAGTTTTAAAGGTTCACCTCCGTTTGAGAAACGCAGGATATACTGTAGTGTACTGCTGGATGCCTGAACATGCTGGCATTAAAGGCAATGAACTCGCCGATATCGCTGAAAAATCTGCTGATACTACCTTTGATAATGATGTCCCTTTTACAGACATCCAGAAGTACATTAGAACAAAGATCTTATCCAGGTGGCAAGAACTCTGGGAATGCCAGACTCTGAACAAATTAAGGCAGGTAAAACCCAATCTGGAGTATTGGGAATCAAAAGGGAATCGAAAGGAGCATGTACTGTTGACTCGCCTACGAACAGACTGCAGACAGACACATCAGTATCTCTTAAAAGGAGATAATGAGCCTATCTGTGGCATTTGCAACGTTTCTACTCCAGTGAATCACATCTTAACCTGCTATCCTGCTTTTACTCAGAAACGTGAATTACATTTTAACTCTACGAATTTTAACTTAACAGATCTCATTGGAAGAAACCCTCACATCAACCTCCTAAGTTTTTTAAAAGACATTTCCTTTTACCATATGTATTTGAAGTTTTTTCCTTTTAACGTACTCTACCTGCTGCTAGAGCTTTTCTCAAAGTAATTTCTCCATGCCTTCATCAGCATTCCAAGTTCATTTCAACAATTCATCTGATACAATGTGTTTGTACTTTTGGACTTTATTCACCTTTTGTCTGGCGCATAATAACCTTCAAGGTTTTGTGCCATTAAAAAAACCAACCAACCAACTAATATCCAACCCCAAGAAACCAAATAAATATACTCCCAAATAAAAAGATTATTCTTATTATAAAAAATTGTAACCGAATGTATTTATCTTTTGGAGACAAGTACGAAAAAAGATTTATCAAATCTGTATCTTAAAATCGTTAAATAATATTCATATATTACAATACAAATTAATTAGCTTCAATTGTAGACTTCCTTGCGTTTACGCACGTTCATTTTTAATTGCACTAAAAGTAATGTAAAATTGGATTCCAAATCATTCAATCTTATACCTTCCTTCAAATTTCTGTCATAATAATGATAATTAATTTTCAGAAAATGCAGGCCGCATGAATTTGCTTCAGGGGCCGCCAATTTGAAACCACTGCTGATATCTAAATTATAAACAAAAGTTATTCAACCTTCTCTCTCGACGATGAAACGCATATTTTGAAAGAATTAGTTACTAAAATAATAATTTTTTAAAAAAATAAATTACAGTTATTCCTATTCCAATCCTTAAGAGTTTGCACTTTTCGTTTTCATTTAAGTTGTAGAATTTTCAAAACATTTCTGATAAAATTATTCTTTAGAAATCGACCTGGCCATACCTCAAGATAACAACACCGCAATCAAATAAAAAAAAATTGTTTACTACATTCGCTAGCACCACTACGTAATATTAATGCTTAGTCTAAACATACATGTAATGTTTAAGGCACGGAGCGTCACTGTGACATCATTTCATTGACATTTTAGAGCTGCATGACAGCCGATCACATCTTTGGATAAAGCCATGATCCCGGATAGAAAGAATGAAATGCGCGTGTCCTATTTCAGGGTACACAGTTCAAGCTTTCTGAAGAGTGGCAATAAATATCGTGCCATTTCAACTTTTTCCCTTTTCTTCCGCAGGTTTTTGAGATAACAACATAAAAAATTGCGCCTTTTCAGCCTCTTTGCACATCATGGAATGTTTTTCTTTTTTAAATAATAATTACCCTTTAAAAATTTGGTTTGGTTTATTTGATTATGACAAAACGCTCGAGGGCTATCTGCCTAAAGGGAGGTTTGCATTCATGGAGCACTTTCTAAGGGAAACTGGCTCATACACACGCTACATATAGGACCACGAAAACGACTACGCAACCAGCCCGTTCGCGAGATTCGAACCGCGGACCGACTTATAAAATTTATAATACTTTAACAGTTTGAAACTGTGTTACGCATCTACCAAACTGATATTATTCATTCCACATTAAATCTGCTCTGCGTTTTGGCAATCAAATGTTTATTCACAAGAAAACACTCTTACTGCTTGCTTTCGAATCAGAAATTCAAATAATAATAATAATCCAAAATAAATTGCATGTTGAGCAAGAAAAAACAAACAGGAGGGCTTTTTGAGGTGGATGAAGATATTTAAGAATACATTCTGTATTTGAACAGCGTGTAGTAACTTTGCAAAGTGTTCGGAGGGGATGAAGTTTCAGATTTTAACGGTCGCCCCATAGGGATGGTTAAAGTTTTTTTAAGCTGTCGCTGAACTCGCTACCAGTCACCAAATCTTTTTTTAGCTTTATTATTGCTAATCATCGTTTTCTTCGCACGCCATATATATAGTTCAACAACAAAATCACAAAGTTTTTAAAAGCTGCCTAGCAGCATATGCTTAGACTTCCGATTCTCTGCAAGTGTTGGCACACAATTTTATATTTTTTCTGACTTTTCTCAGTTTATCATACCAATATTCAGCTTTCTTACTAAGATGGCTAACAAAAAAATTTTGTCTTTCTGCTATTAGCTTTTCATGCGTTAACTTTACTTATTAAATATCGCGTTCTTCGCATTTACGCCGCATAAAATTTAACAGAAAAATCGTGAAATATTTTAAAACAGCAGATCGTTAGAATTTTCGATAGGTGGTCTCGCACGCTGGAGGTAAAAATGTTTTATTTCGTACAGTGTTGGCACTGCTCGCTTTCAAATCATTGACTTTGTTAATCAAAAATTTCTCTGAAATTTTACAAAATATGAAATGTAAAGTTCGAAAAAAATTCAAAAATAGGACTTCTAGGTGCACATGTTTGGGTGAAGGACTTGCGTGATTGAAAACTGGGTGGGTTTAGGTATGATCATTTTTTTCACAATGCGAGGAACATACATACAAATTCTTCATTATAAAATAATACAGGGCGATAATATTTGGTGGCAACAATTTGAAAAGTAATACACCGTTTATTGTAAACTAATGAAAAATCTCATTTCAAGACTATGGTCCCTTTAAATATATATATATATATATATATATATGTGTATGATTTTTTGTAGCGTTAGTATTAAAGGCACAATAGTCCATATATATATATATATATTATATACAGTTTATTTCATTGACGAAGAAACGCATATTATTAAAAAAATAGCAAAATAATGAATTCGTTTTATTAGAAAACTATAGTAACAGTATCACTGGCGGTTTCTATGGGTTTTTGTCGTGTTATATTTTTAATTTCGATAGAACGTTAGCTCAGTTCTGAAAAGTTCTCACTTTTCAATTTTATTTAATGACTGGAATTCTCAAATTATTTTAGCCAACAGTATTCTTTGGAAATCGACAGGGTCATATCTCAAGCTAACAGCAACAATGACTTTAAGTTATCAAAAAAAAAAAAAAGTTTATTGTGCTATGTATCACCACTTTTTGAAATCACTGTATCACCTAAGCATTTTCTCAATGTTTAGATAAAACATTAATGTCAGTATTTAAAGGGCAGAAAGCCTTTTAGACATCATTTCTTATATATATATCACAGTCACGAGACTTTCGATTCCATTTTTTAATTTAACTCTGATCCTGAATTGAAATGAGGCGATTTTTAAAATGCTTCATCCGGGAAAGCGTGAAATGGGACATAAACAAAATGGACATAACCAAAATTCCTATTCTTACCTACCCCATCGAGAAAAACCTGAAAAGGGACGAATTTTAAAAAAAGCCTTACTTTGGACGTAACCTCTCAAATGATTCGCTGTACACACGCATAAAAACTTCTAAAATAATTCGTAAACAATGGCTTAAAACTCTCGTCTCGAATGGTACCGAAAAGATTTTAATGACCTTTAAAGGCAGTCGATGGGGAAATAATCAGTGACCTGGGTACGGTGATTTAATAAAAGAGAAAGAATAAAAAGGAGATGACCAAAAAAGAGATTAACAACAAATCCTTTTAACAATCAAAAGAAACCACGATACGTGCTTTTAAAATCGGCGAATAAAGATCTTCATATCATAAATGATACTGAACCCCGAGAATGCAGCCAACTGAATAGCTACTGGAATGCACAGGTGTAGCACAAGAGAAAGAAATCTGGTGCGTTCATTTCAAACGAATAATAGTTCGTTGGAAAATAAACTTCGATGATGATATCGGCGAATAAAAATTGAAGGGTCGCCGACACTTCTTGCCGCCGCTGCCTCTTCAGGACCCCGCCGCTATTTTTTGAAATGGTGCACTCAACAAAAAGATCGCTGGGGCGAAACCAGAAAAAAGACTCGGCAACAACAGACATCGTATCGAAGATGGAAAGATTACCTCGATCCTTAACAGCTTGCCAAACAAATCTCAGCATGCTTCATCAATCAATTAGTTGAGCATCCTTTCGATGCTGCAAGAGACAACAATAAACATGACTCCGGATGGCCGATCACGCCCGATATGTTATTTTTCGCAGCGGCCATCTTGGGCTTTGTTTGGAAATGGACTTGAAAGGAGTTTAATAGGATAACAAAAGAGGGACCGGATATATAATGCGTTCACTGCACTCCGAACGCAGACCGGTATTAAAAAGAAATATCAATCAACGTAAGGGGGGGAAAAGGAACTTTTATTTGCTTCTATTAAATTTTCATAACAGATTAAAAAGGTTCTTTTAAAAAGGCTGCGCATTCATCCCAATAAGGTAACATTTTCCGAGCATTCAAAAGCAACTTGCTCCTTTTGTTAGAATGATATACAGCATAGCCGCCAACTCTTCCAATTTTACCAGAAGGCTCCCGGTTTTTCATCACGTCTCCCGGTAGATTGCCATATCTCCCAATTTTTATTAGTTTCACTTTTATTAACCACTCGGCAGTTGCGAGATTAAGCAATTCTTCCATCCCAAATATATATATATCTGTCAGTCGTGAATTTGTAATGTGTCGTACGCTCAGTACGGTGTCTAACAGGAATGCGAGCTGAGCTCGTGCATAACTATCAAAAAGTTAAAAATATTTTCCAGCAATAAATGAAATTTATTGATTGAATGAAACTTGAATTGTGCAAGTTGTGTCTCCGCCGATAGTAATTCTCATATTTTTGGGGGAAGGGGGAGCTAAATTTTATTTCATCTGAACTGTACTTTTTTCTTATTACATTTTACTGACCTTTTTCGCACTCACTTTCTCTGAATTTCCTTAATGAACTACAGGTAATTGTAGATTTTTACATGAAGATTCAATCAATGTTTAATCAGATAATATTTATTTTACTCCATTATATGGTACAAGGTTGGGAAAAAAAATGAACACCTCGTAAAATGCATGTTTGAACTGAAATGGTTTTTCTTGCAAAAGCTGTTAATGAAACTGATGTGTTTGCTTTTAACGGCACTTGTACAACATCCTCAATAAGTTGCAAGTATCATTCGTTATCGAGATAGTATTCTGTGGAATTGTGAGTGCATCATGTCGGAGCTAAATGAATTCGAACGTAGGCAAATTGCTGGGGCTAGTATAGTGAGTGCTTCCGTAATTAGTGTTTCAAAAGGCACAGTATCTAAGATTTTAAACTCATACAAGAAAACCGATAAAAAAAACCGCATCCGCTAAATCACAGACGGACGAAAATGTGTGTTCAGTGATCATGACAGACGATCACTGAAGAGGATTGTGATGAAAAGTAAGAGAACTACAGCCGCAAAAGTGATTTCTGAACTGAATGTCGCACTCGCAAACCCTGTCAGCATAAAAACAAGACGAAGGAAGCTCCACAAGTAGAGTATTTCGGGACGAGCTGCTCAAAAGACGCTCATCAGTGATCAAAATGTCTATAAGAGGAGAAAGTGCTGCCAACACATTCATAAAACTTGGACTGTAGAGCAATAGCAGACTGTCATTTGGTCGGAGAGTCTTGCATCACACTGTTTCCGACTTCTGGGCAAGTTTATAGCTGGCGAACGCAGCCCCAAGCAGTCCAAGAGAAACTGTTTGCTGCAAAGAATGAAACATGGCAAGGGTTCGGTCATGGCTTGGACAGCCATATCGTGATATTCCATAGGACCCATCACTATGCAAGTTCACAATTACTGCCAAGGATTATGTGACCATTTTGGCTGGTCACGTCCATCGTATGGTACAAATTTTGTTCCCAATGGTGATGCCGTATTCCAAGACGACAAAGCTCCTGTTCACTTACCTCAGGTCGTCCAGGACTGGTTTTCTGAGCATAAAAGGTGAACTTTCACATCTATCACAGCCACCACAGTACCAAATATCAATATTATTGAGCCTTCATGGACTATTTTCAGGAAAAATCTGCGTAAGCGCTATCCACCTCCATCTTCGTTAACTGAACTTGCAATACGAAAAATGGTACAAGATTCCCTTGCAAACACACAAAACCTCTATTTATCCATTTCAAAAAGCACTGCAAGTTGTTTTGAAAACCAATGGTTTTCCTACAAAGTATTAGTCACAGCAAGTTTTTTTTCCCCCGATGTTTCTATATTTTTGTTCAACCCCCCCCCATTTTGCACGTCACTAAGTTTGATCAAATAAATATTATGTACACTAAATATTAATTAAATTTTCATCATATTTAAAAGTACTTCGATAAATAAAATCATTTCTTTCTTATTTGGGATTTTCTCCGTATAAAGTGTAAGAAATTTACACAATAAAATGAGCCAAGGAGCATAAAGTTTATAATATCTAATTAAATAGCAATATATTTTATATCAGAATCGTATTAAAAATAGTTCAGTAACCTGAATCCTGGATTATAAATTAAATTTAAATCAGTTTGGAACTCCTTTGAAATGGCATCGCCGTACAACATTTCAGGTTCTCTCTCAAAACTCTCGGATTTCAATGTTGACAGCTATAATATACACTATACTCTCGATTACCTGGTTTGCAGATTATCCGTGTGTGACGGTGCCCACGCATGCACACTCAAAGCTATGCGCGAGAGAGTGTACAACCCAAACACGCGAAAGTCCAAGCATGCTCTAAAAACTAGGCAATTGCGACTTTAGGTTTAGTTTGAACGATTACCTCGTATAATTCGTTCCGGCATAGCGATAAAAGTCGCCGCATACCGGTAGTTCGGTCCAGGGTTCGAACCCAGCGAATGGTCTGGCTGCGCCGGCGTTTTCGCGTTTTTCTCCATGTGTAACGTATGTGAGCCAGTTTTCCTTACAAAGTCCTCCATGAAGGCATCCCTCCTCTTTGGCAGACAGCCCTTGCGTGCTTTGCCTTAATCAAATAAACCAAACATTCTGCATTAACATAGTTGAAGGCGTCGCTTCGGTTGATCATTGGGATTTTTCTCGTTTCATTAACATTTTCGTACGTATTTTCTTCTCATTCTTTAAAAAATTGACTTTCAGAATTAGAAAATGAATAAAGAGCACACTACAAGTAATAAGCGAAAGAAACTTCTTTTAATGTTAAATATATATATATATATTAATCGAAAGATTTTAATATGGCGCGTATCGTTTCAAATGTCAGAAGAAAGAAGAAGCACAGAGTGATACTTAAAATACAAGCGAAGATACTAAAAATTACATTAATCCAGAAACAGCAATGCTGAACTTTTGTTGAAACTCTATTAGACTTTGCCGACTGCATGGATTTCGAATACAGTGATAAAATAGACATTTCGAAAAATACTCAATGAAATTCGACAACTATTTAAAGGTTTTCAAAAACAAAGTAAAACAATTTATTTTTTTTTCAAGAGATAAACGCATAAAATATGCATGAAAATTGATAGTTTGGATTGCCCGTGTTTTTCGACTATCTGTGACCTGCATCCCTGGTATTAACCCGAAAATTGAACATATTTTCGTTTTCGAACGAAATCCATTCGGTCAAATATTCCTTAAACAAATTTCATACTAATTAAAGTAACTATTAATTAAAAGTTATCTACAATTAAAAGCCCTTCTGTCACAGAATTCCTGACGCAGTCTTACACTCCAAAAAAGACTATCAGTTCGAACGTTTAAAAAAATACTCATCTTTTTAATACTAATTAAAAGACCTTGAAATTGTTCTAAAAATATGCTAACACCCTTTACATTTGCTTGGATTTGGGTGCCAGTCATCAACTTAATCGCATTGAAATCATTTACGCACAGCTCGAAAGGTAAGTGATAAACCGTCGATGCAGTCCTTCAAGAACTTCTTCCTTAGAAAAGGGTACGTAGTTCAGAGGACTTCTCTATCGAACTTAAGGAGAACAATTTCTTATGGCATGTCAACAACATTACGTTCGACTGTTGCACGATGGGGAGAAATTGCTTAATTCTAGTTTAGATTTTTCAGTTTGCACTCTCATCTCTTATCATTCCTATGCAAATTTTCAGCTTTAAAATGTTTTTAACGGCTGTTTAATCTCATCCATCATGTCCCACTTCGGGTTTTACCAAGTAGGGCTTTCTGCAGTGGCTACAAAAATCATGTCCTTTCAGGCTTTGCACGTGTTCTAGAAGAAAGCATAAAAAATTATACAATTTCCGACTTTCTGTTTTTAACCTTTCATTATACTTGGCGGATTGGAAGTAAAATTCGTGTGTTTTAGTTTACTCCGGAATAATTGCGAAAGGAAGAAAACCTAGAAATCTTGAGGTGCATAAAGAACAATTATTTCAGCCGGAAAAGGAGATATATTCATTAATTCTACACCAAAGAACTCCATTCGGTAAACGGCTTAAATAATGAATCTATTTTATTAAAAAATTGTGATAAGCAATATTACCGATGATTTTCGTGGTTCTTTGAAGCATTGTATTTTTGAAACAGATTTAATGCTAGTCAAATCCTCAAAAGTTTTCACTTTTAGCTTTCACAGTTTCAATTTTCAAAATGTAGAATTCTCAAACTATTTTAGTCACGACCATTCTTTAGAAATTGACATGATTCTGTTTCAAGACAATAACAACACTGAAATGTAATCAAATTTTAGAAACATCTTGATTTACATACTACGTTTAATCGCCAATGTTATTTATGGTTTATTTAAGCAGTGCCTATATTAAATTTCATTGTGACATCAATTTATATATTTTTGACAGTCACTTGACCTTCTATCACGTGCTTGGAGTTTACGTTAACTTTGAATGAAAAGGCTGAAACGGGAAACGTTCTTACATACCCTATCAAGACAGACTGAAATGGCATGATTTTTAAAAAAGCCCTAACGCGAAAAGCCCGAAATGGGACATAACCATCTTCATATACCTGAAGATTCCCATACAAGCCTTTATCAGATAACTGAACTAAAAAAAGGGGGGAGATATTAGTAGCCGCAAGCATACTGTAACGTAGTCAAATTAGTTAATAATCTCAGTTTTTCTGGTAACGATTTTTAGTGCTTATAGTTTCCGTTAACTTCGTTATATAAAATTTCATATAAAGTTTTCATGGTGGAGCAACAACACGCCCAAAATTATGTCAGACTTGATTCTCCCGTGCAAAACTGTTGCCAGCTTCACAATCCAAATCCTCTCTTATCGTGAATCCAAACCTAACGCAGGGAATTGAACTCCGCGGTTAGAGTCTTTTTGCGACATCATTAACAGGTAGAGGAAATCGTTTAAGCCAACCAAATAAAGCCAATTATATGGATATATTCAAGGGTGAGTAATCCTTACATTGTGACGTAATATTTTTCTTAAGAATTAGTTGGAACAATCGGTTGTCCGACCGAAAACTACATTGCCCTCTGAACCCCGGGCCGAAAGACTGCAATTGTGGTAAGAGTTCATTGTTATTCGATACGAGGCGTACGCTTTATTAGTAGTGAAAGCAGAACGGTTCACCTACAGATTGAAGCAGAATGAGACGGGGGGGGTGGATGTAATCCCAAAACAATGCTATAAATAAAATGCACTTTGATTAATGTGCATGCGCACTTTTATCCAACTTTTTTTATATACTGAAATGTTATTAGAAATTTATCGGGTGCAGACAATTCGTTATATTGAGTCTAATATTTTCAAAAATGGCAACGATAATCATTTTTATTCTAAATTAAAATAGTTGAAAGCAAAGACCAGTTAAAACCAATGTATCTCTCTCGCCTCCTTATTTATTTATTTTAAAGGCACCAGAGGTTAATCTCGATCCTGTTCATATCACTTTTCAAACAACAGACGTTGCCAACAAATGTTATCGTCACATATTACTTTTAAAGAAATAATACAGCAAATATAAAAAGAAAAATGTACGGCAACGCAAACGAATGGATGCTGCCATTTTATGTGAATTTTATGTGGCATAAGTGCAAAAAAGTGTTGATTAATAAATAAAGATAAAAGGGCAAAAACTTAATTATAAAAAAGCAAAAAAAGTTATTTAAATCACCTAATTAAAAAATGACGACTGATAGGATGAAATGCGAAAAGACCAGAAAATAAAGGGAAAATATATGATTATACTAAACATTCCACCAAGAATTTTAAAAGCAGATTTCTTTTAAAAATGTTGCGATTTTACTGCTGAATTTTATGTCCCGTTAAGTGTGAAGGAAGCGAAGATTAATAATAAAAAGACAAAAAGTGTTATGTTAGCAGGAGGGAATCAC